>JAOQML010140699.1:0-15634 GCA_027568935.1 Erythroxylum urbanii | reverse complement strand
CATTCAATAAGTACTTATAAATGACAATTTTAATCTAATTATAAAATTTAGATAAAACAAAAAAGATTAAAGAATATATTTTGTATACCTTAAACTCTTGAAAATAAAAATCCTTTGTTGGCTGAGAGAAATTCTTCCATATATAACCCTCAAGATCTATCCTCTCCTTGAACTTGGATGAGATATTTCTTAAACATGTTCCAGACAGAACCAACCTAATAAATAAGTTATTTTAGATCATTTTCAAATTAAAACCTATAACTTCGGTATAAACCGATGATGTTATCATATATTACAAAAGTTTTAAATTTTTTCTTACAAATTACTGTTAATTGTGATGTACATTCTTCCATCAACTCCTTTAGCTCCAGGTTGCAAGTCGCCTTCTTCATCTGAAATGTTGATCCTTGATAACTTTGTCAGTATAGGGATAGTGGATGGTATAAGGTTGCTGGATGGTATAGCAGCAGGTACAGAAGGCAATGCCTCATCTGGATGTGTAGTAGCATCTACAGAATATGATGCTTCACCTGAAAATGCTTTGGCTTCTCCAAATCATAATAACCTAAACCTTGGCCGCAACATATCAGAGGTGCTTGGCAAATAGCTTATTATTGATGGTAAAACCTATCTACTTGTTTTACGCTCAAAAACTACAAGTGAACGAGTCGTGACTTGTAGCAAAAAGAACAAATATTGATCCCATAAAGATTGATGCCTAGACACCGTTTAATTTAGACACAACCTTGTTTAAGAAACTAAATTATAAAATGCAAATAATTTGGAAAATTAAATTAAATTAAAATTAAAATAATAATGTAAACAATAGACAATATTGTAATTTCAGCAAATCTGAATTCAAGAATCTAAATGCTAGAGATTACTTTTTCTTTATTTTGTCTCTCTCCTATTTTATTGATTTAATTGTGTCTCACCCTAGATTTTCGAATGTACTAATTACCCTCTCTCAAAATGTAACTATTTGTCCCTAATCGAATTAATGGGAATCGATTGAACGATCTCTCAACATACCTATTAACTCCACCGATTCAACTAGTTATTAAATTATCCTGTGGGTGATCAATTAACTAATCTAGATCTCTCTTATAACTATTCAATTGACATAATGATTGCTAGTCTATAGGTCACCAACTCTCATTATACAATCCTACACGAATCTCATCTCACTCACTCTCTCAATTTGTTGCAAGACAACAATTTAAAACAACAATCATCAAAGACACTTCATTCAATTCAATAAAATAGGAGTTTTGAAAAAATAATTTAAAAGCAATCCCTAAAACAAAATCAGCCTAACATGGTCTCCTCAACATCATCAATAATCAAATAAACCATTTTTATAAAGAATTAAGAAGTTTGCCAAAATTTGGAATTTTGATGTTGATGTTCTATTTTGCCCAATCTTGATGATGATCCTTGTCTTCAATCCTTCTTTAATGCTCTGAACATGTGTTCTCCACTCTCAAGTATGGTGTTTCTACAGGTGGGTGTCATCTCCCTTGAAGATGGAGGCTTAATGATATTTTTATAGCCCAAAAGTCCTAGGTTTAATGAAGCCTTGCAGATTACCTCGGATTATAATTCTAACATCTGTGGGAATTGCACACTGATGCACTCCTCATTTTTGTTGTGATTTCCCACGTCTGTGCAAATTTGCATGATTCCCACAAACATAGGAATTTGTCCCAGATGAACTTTTCTTGTCTTCTCTTCTTTGAACTTTTGTTCAACCTCTAAGTTGCTCACTCTTCTTTCTTACACAAAAATAGTCAATTCTTACCCTCAATTAGCATCAAACACACAAGAACAACAATGAAATCAAACTTAGTGAAAACATACAAAATGAATCCTAAACTAGAACAATAAATAACAATCATGCAAGAAAACACATGCCAATTACCTATAAAAGCATATCCTAATGCACACCTATCAACATCCCCATACTTGAATCTTTGCTTGTCCTCAAGCAAAATAAATAAAATCAATCAATTCTACTACTTCATTTTCACAAAGATCAAAGCATACAATCCCTGAGATTCAAGCCAACTCAAATATCAAGTTAATGCACATATCATGACTTCTTTTTTTCGTTAGTGTACAAAAGCAAACTCACAATTGACACAATCACTCAAAGATAAGTAAGGATGCACAAATGAATATTCCTCACGATTTTCACTCATTTCGCACATGTGTTTAAGGGTTAGTGTTTTGCTCAAACTTCCTATAGGAAACTACACTACTATAGGCTTGCTAATACACCAATTCTCCTCTACAATGATTGCATGCATAAATAGATCAAAAGGGCTTATTTAGGATTGTAATGTGGTAAGGGTTAAGGTGGGTCAAAAGAGGGAAAAGAGGGTTAAGCACAAGAATAAATAAAGTACAAAGCGCATAAAAATGGGATAATTAAACATAACTACGAGACATACAAATATAGCTAATATTCTGCACTTATTGATGCTATTCACTTGTTCTTCCTTTTTCTTTTCTTTTCTTTTTCATTTTTTGTTTTTTCTTTCTCTATACATTGAAGAACTATGGATCAAAACTAGCACTATATACAATGTAGTCCACAGGAAGAAATGTACCTAATTTTTCTCAAAAAAAATTTCACATAATCCCAACTAAAATTTTACTTAATACTCTACTAAGCTTGTGAAAAAGGTAGGATAATAGGGTTGACAGTTTTAAAATTTTAGATTTTTCACAAACAAAAGGTTAAGGCTCAACGGGGATAGCAAGGGATAATTAATGGGTATTTCATTTAAGCCAATGGTTACCACAAAAAGGGCCTAGATCATCTATATTAAGCATGCATCCAGTAGACTCAATTCGATTCAAAGCAAGTTCTAAAGGAGGTAACCTATGGAAGTACACTTAACAAAGAAATGAAATGACAATAGATGGAGTCATATGAGTCAATCCTCACTTTAGCTCAAATGAAGACTCATTATGTATCTCTACACTACCTCATTACTCAAATGTCAATTTGTGACTAAGCTTATGTAACCAACTACTTTTCATCACTCTATATGGTTCACTTTTTACTTAAGTAGCCTAATCTGAGTTCAAGCATGCATTCAATCTAATTCCAACTAACATGACAGAATCTCATGGCAATATTTATCATAATGACTCAAATGTGGTTCCATTGCTAACACAAAGCACGTACAATATGCCTAAACATGTATCCTATTCAATATAATGTTAAAAAATGCAATTAAGAAAGTTGATGTTACCTCCCCACACTTAAAGATCAATGTGACAAGTTAACCCCCAAGTGAGTGAAAATGACATTAAACCAAATAAAAATGAAAAAAACACAAACAAAAGAAATTGAAACAAACAAATGATATCAAACCAAACAAAAGAAATGAATTCTACCCAAATTTAAAAGAAATTAAATCTAATCAAAAGACATAACACACAAATATAAATGAAATGTAATCACATAAATGAAACAACAAAATTGAAAAGTTAAAGGGTAAGAAAAGCTTATTCCGAAGATGGTGGTGACGGTGATGGTATGGGAGCTTCAAAATTGTTCCTCCGACAGATGTTTAGGAACCTTTTCTTTAAGCTGCGTTGCTCCTTGTGAACCTGCCGAATTTAAGTGCGGAGTTCGTCGAGTTGGGATGTCATCCATTATTGATTTGCGACTATTTGATCGAGAATTAATCGGTTCCTCTGCTACTGCTTCCTCCTCTGGTTCTGGACCTACACTGGATATGGAGGCTCGACCTACGACTGCGTTGGTGCCCCTCCTGCTTCTCACTATAGTACGCATCTGAGGATTATGAAGTTCCGTATATTGGACCTCCACAATCTCAGCGCGTCTCAAATAGACTATATCAAACAAGTCATAGGGAGTAATATGCAAATTCTCCATATTAACATTATAAAATACACCCAAAGTAGAAACAATATGAGCCATCCTAAAAGACGTATTCTTTTTAGTAATCACAGTAAATAGTGATCGAAAAATTCCATAAGGAGTGTTGATTTTAAGCTTTATATCCACGCACTATAAAAAGAAAAGTTTTTTAGCTGAGCATTTATTGATTTTCGTTTTATTAAACACAATCAGGCACATTAATTTATGTAACAAAAAATGCTCAGCACTCCAAATCTGAGAGTTTGGTGCATTATGTGAATCAAAATGGGCTTCACCCGTGAGAGTGTTCCAATAAGCATCTACGTCAAAATCTGCATGACCATCTAAGATTTTTATATTCAACAAGTTAAACAATTAACGCATGACAGAGTAATCAAGTTTAAAAACATTTCCACCTAACCTAAACCAAAACAAATCCATTTTAGAATTATACCTAACTGTTGTGAAAAACTTTGAAGATATAGTGGCAGAAATAGGTACCTCACACCGAACAAATCTATTCCACCCTATGTTCTCAGCTAATTGTTCAAGTCGGCATCTCACTCCTATATTTTCTAAGAGTTCAAAATCAAAATACTTAGGAGTAACTATTGCTCTACTCCTAAAGTCACAAATATGTGCACCTTCTTCTTCCGAGTAAATAAAAAATGGGGGCCGACAGACTACCGTCAAGTTAGATTTTCCTTCGCCGTAAACTTGAAGGCGAAGCTCGTTAACCAGTTGCCTAACCCTCATCATCCTTGGTGGAGCCATTGCTAGAAGAAAATCTGCAAAAACGAAAAAGAGAGAGAGTGAAATTTGTATTTTAGAGAGAGAAAATAAAATCCCACCTAAATCCTTATGTTTTTAATGATTGATGCATGAAAAGAATGAAAGAATGTAAGATTAATGGAAAGGGATTAAGAAAATACCAAGAATTTTGATGGAAAATAAAGAGTTTTAGAGAGTGGGAGGAGAGAAAATTGTGTTCTAGAGAGAGAGGGAGTGAAATTTTGAAAAGTGAATGAGAGAAGAAAAAGGGGAAAATTTTTAAGCTCCCTTTCGGATAATCCCCACAATTCCCATGAGCATGGGATTCCTCTCCAGAAACTTTTTAGAGAGGATTCCCACGTCTGTGGGAATCTCCAAAATTCCCATGAGCGTGGGATTCCTCTCTAGAAACTTTCTTGAGAGGTTTTCCACGTCTGTGGGAATCACCAGAATTCTCGCGGCCGTAGGTTTTCTCTCCAGAAACTTTCTGGATAGATTTCCCATATTTGTGGGAATCACCACATGTGGGAATTGGTGATCCCTGCAAATTTCAAACCTTCTTCCAAGCTTATATGCATTCTCCATGATCCCAAAACCTACAAACACATCAAGATAATATCATCAACAAGAATTTTGAAAAGAAAACAAGTTGAAATCCAAACAAAATCAACACAAACATCAATCAAATCCAATTCAAACATGATAATAACTAAGGAATGCAAATGAACTATTAATTGAACAAAAACAAACAAAGGCTAGTTGACTCCCATGGGTTGCCTCCTATGTAGCGCTTTTGTTACTGTCAGTAGCTCGACTCTCCTTCTTACTCATGGCAGTTCAAATGATCAGAATGATAGCGGTGTATAAACTAATCTCAGACTTGATAACCTCCTCTTTCAACGACCCCTTTAACATAAACTTTGTCTAGAGTTGATTTGTTATGTCTGGCATCTCGCTTAACTCCCCTTCCTTAGAATTCTAAGCTACTTCACTTGAAGATGGTTTCCACTTAGCAAAAATTTGAAGTGGAAGTCTAAGCTGAAGTTCCTTAAACAGCTCGCTTATTGGTCCACTCTGAAGGACTTCCAACACTATTTGTTCTTCTTGCTTGTTTCCATCTTTCTCCTCATGTTTGTTTTCTTCTTTCTCTATTTGAGTAATGGCCATAATTCTTTCCTTCAGATTCACCTCAGTGTTGCTTGGTAGACTACCTGCATTTCGTGAAGATAAAGCGTTAGCTAGTTGGCCTACCTAAACTTACAGATTGTGGATGGATGATGCATGATTCTTCAAAATCTAATCAAATTTTGCTTCCATCCTCTTTTGATTTTCCTCCTGGCTTGCATGCATCCTTTTATGATTCTCTTCTTATGCTGCCAATTTGGACCCTAAAACCTCCATCATCTTATCTATTTTGCTTTCCAATGCTTTGATTCGATCTTGCTGGAATCCTGGTGGTCCTTGTGATCTTTGTTGGCCACTTGCATTATTGTTACTCCAAAAAAAGTTTGGGTGGTTTTTCCAACTCGGATTATATGTATTCGAATATGGGTTATTACCTCGCTGTAACTGACCTAAATAGCTTACTTATTCGGTCCCGTTAGCTCCTAATAGGAAACATTCTATTAAGTTGTGGTTGTTCTCTCCACACAACTCACTCTATGCTTATATTGCCTTAACTGCTGAGGTAGACTCTCCTTGTATGTTGTTTAGCTGCTTCATCAAAGCTGTGATCTGAGTCAGCAAGGCAGTAACTGAGTCAATAGGTATCATACCTTTTTATTCCTCCTGTTGCTTGCCAACTCTTCCAACAAATCATGAGCTACTTCTACCATTTTTCTCATCAATGAACCTCTAGCTGCTGCATTAATTGTGCTCCTTGTCCTAGGATTTACTCCATTATAGAATGTTTGAAGAAGAAATTCCCTTGAGAGGTTGTGATGTGGATAGCTCCTCTAAAGTTCCTTAAATCTCTCCCAAGCTTCATAAAGAGATTCTCTGTCATTTTGCTGGAAATTTGTTATCTCTTTGATAATACTCGTCGTCTTTATCAAAGGAAAATACTTGGAGAGGAATGCTTGGGCTACCTGCTCCCAAGTCATGATCTAGCCTGGAATCAAAGAATTGTAACATGCTTTAGCCCGATCCTTCAAGTTGAATGAAAATAGTCACAACTTCACCTCATCGTCAGACATTTTGTTGAATCTGAATATGTCATAGATCTCCAAGAAATTTACAATGTGGGCATTCGAATCCTCATTGGATAGCCCATAGAACTGCACACTATTTTGAAGAATGTTGAGTAGCACTGGCTTTATCTCAAAATTATTCACTTGAACTACCGGCCTCGCCACTTCTTGAGGACTAAACCTAGCCTCATGAAATCCATGAGTGTCCTTTCCCGTCCTCCTTTCTCTCCTTCTTCAGCCATATCTTGATTTGAGAAATTTAGATGCTTTTCCCTTTTTATTCCTCTTTCGTGCTTTTTAATGTCGGGAAATTCGTCCTCTATAGCTTCTTTTGTCCTTAGTGTACTTCTTATGTTCATACACTTGCAAATACACAAGGAAAAGTATCAAAAACTTTTAAATCAAAGCAATCTAAATCAAACACAATGCTCAACAATCAATCCCCAACAATGGCACCAAAAACTTGTTGATGGTAAAACCTATCTACTTGTTTTATGCTCAAAAACCATAAATGAACCGGTCGTGACTTGTAGTAAAAAGAGCAGATATCGATCCCGCAGGGATTGATGCCTAAACATCGTTTAATTTAAATACAACTTTGTTTAAGAAACTAAATTGTAAAATGCAAATAATCTAAAAATTTTAATTAAAATTAAAAGACTAATGTAAACAATGGACAATACCGTAATTGCAGAAAATATGAATTTAAGAATCTAAATGCTAGAGATTACTTTTTTCTTATTTTATCTCCCTCCTATTTTATTGATTTAATTATGTCTCACCCTAGATTTTTGAATGTACTAATTACCCTCTCTCAAGATGCAACTATTTGTCCCTAATTGAATTAATAGGAATCGATTGAATGATCTCTCAACCTACCCAATGACTCTACCGATTCAACTAGTTATTAAACTATCATATGGGTGATCAATTTTCTAATCGATATCTCTCCTCTAACTATTCAATTGACATAATGATTGCCAGTTTATAGGTCGCCAACTCTCGTTGTACAATCCTACACAAATCTCATCTCACTCATTCTCTCGATTTATTGCAAGACAGCAATTTAAAACAAAAATTAGCAAGGACACTTCATTCAATTCAATAAAATAGGAGTTTCGACAAAATAATTCAAAAGCAATTCCTAAAACGAAATCAACCTATCATGGTCTCCATAATATCATCAAAAATCAAATAAACCATTTTTACAAAGAATTGAGAAGATTTAAATGAAAGAAAATATAACAGAAAGACTCCTTCTCGTTTTTGCCAAAATTTGAAATTTTGTTGTTGATGTGCTATTTTGCCCAATCTTAATGATTATCCTTGTCTTCAATCCTTCCTTAACGCTCCGAACATATGTTCTCTACTCAAGGATGGTGTTTCTACAGGTGGGTGTCATCTTCCTTGAAGATGGAGGCTTAATGATGTTTTTATAGCCCAAAAATCCTAGGTTTAATGAAGCCTCGCAGATTGCCTCAGATTGCAATTCCGACGCCTGTAGGAATCTGCATAATTCCCACGAGCATAGGAATTGCACACAGATGCACTCCTCATTTTTGCTATGATTTCCCACGTCTGTGGGAATTTGCATAATTCCCAGGAATGTGGGAATTTTTCCTAGATCAACTCTTCTTGTCTTCTCTTCTTTGATCTTTTGTTCAACCTCCAAGTTGCTCCCTCTTCTTTCCTACACAAAAATAGTCAATTCTTACCCTCAATTAGCATTAAACACACAAGAACAACAATGGAAATCAAACTTAATGAAAACATACAAATGAATCATAAACTAGAACAATTAAAAACAATTATGCTAGAAAACACATCCCAATTACCTATAAAAACGTATCCTAATGCACACCTATCAACATCCCCACACTTAAATCTTTGCTTGTTCTCAAGCAAAATAAACACAACCAATCAATTCTACCACTTCTTTTTCATAAAGATCAAAGCATACAATCCCTCAAATTCAAGCTAACTCAAATATCAAGTTAATGCACATATCATGACTACTTTTTTCATTGGTGTACACAAGCAAACTAACAATTGACACAATCACTCAAAGATAAGTAAAGATGCACAAATGAATCTTCCTTACAGTTTTCACTTATTTTGCTCAAGTGTTTAAGGTTAGTGTTTTGCTCAAACTTTCTATAGGAAACTACACTACCATAAGCTTGCTAATACACGAATTCTCCTCTACAATGATTGCATGCATAAATAGATCAAAAGAACTTGTTTAGGGTTGTAATGTGGTAAGGGTTAAGGTGGGTTAAAAGAGGGGAAAGAGGGTTAAACACAAGCATAAGTAAAGTATAAAATGGATAAAATGGGATAACAAAACATAACTATGAGACATACAAATAGAACTAATATTCTGCACTTATTGATGCTATTCACTTGTTCTTCCTTTTTCTTTTCTTTTCTTTTTTTTCATTTTTTTCATTTTTCTTTCTTTTTCTTCATACATGGAAGAGCTATGAATCAAAACTGGCACTATATACAATGTAGTCCACAGGCAGAAATATTCTCAACTTGTTTCCATAAAAATTTCACACAATCCCAACTACTGTTTTACTTAATACTTTACTAAGCTTGTGAAAGGGTAGGATAATGGGGGTTTAAAGTGTTAAAATTTAAGGTGTTTTCAAGAAACAAAAGGTTAAGGCTCAACGAGGGTAGCAAGGGATTATGCAAAGGTGGGTCGTTTAAGCCAAGAGTTAAAGCAAGAAAAAGGGCCTCAATCATCTCTATTAAGCATGCATCCAGTAGACTCAAACCGATTCAAAGCAAGTTCTGAAGGTAGTAACTTATGGAAGTACACTCAACAAAGAAATGAAATGACTCTAGATGGAGTGATATGGCTCAATCCTCACTTTAGCTCAAATGAAAACTCATTATGCATCTCTACACTACCTCATTGTTTAAATGTCGATTTGTGACTAAGCTTACATAACCAACTACATTTCATCACTCTATATGGTTCACTTTTAACTTAAGTAGCCTAATCTGAGTTCAAACATGCATTCAATCTAATTCCAACTATCATGACAGAATCTCATGGCAATATTTATCAGAGTGACTCAAATGTGGTTACATTGCTGACACAAAGCACCATCGCTGACACAAAACACATATAATATTCCTAAACATGCATCCTATTCAACACACAAATGATATGCCTAATATGCATCTTACTCAACACAATGCACATAATGCAATTAAGAACGTCAATGTCACCTCCCCACACTTAAAGATCACATTGTCCTCAATGTGACAAGTCAACCCCCAAGTGAGTGAAAATGACAATAAACTAAAGAAAATAAAAAATGAAAACAACTTAAATACAAGAAATTGAAATCAACATATGATAGCAAACTAAACAGAATAAAATGAATTCACATCAAAATTAAAGAAATTAAAACTAAACAAAAGAATTTAAATGCAATCGCACAAAAGAAATAACAAAATTTAAAAGTTAAAGGGTAAGAAAAACTTATTCAAATGATGGTAGTGACGACGATGGTGTAGGAGCTTCAAAATTGTTCCTCCTACAGAAGTTGAGGAACCTTCTCTTCAAGCTTTGTTGCTCCTTATAAACCTTTCACATTTGTGTGTCGAGCTCATTTAGTTGAGATGTCATCTGTTGTTGGTTTAAGGTCATTTTTTAAAGGATTTGTAGGAGTTGGATGGCCTCTACTGGTGCACTAGGTTCTACTGCTTCCACTTCGTCCTCTGGATCTTGAGCTGTTCGAGATGTAGATGGTCGGGACACAGCTGTACTGATGTTTCTCCTGTTCTTAACTAGGTCACGTGTTTGAGGATTATGCAGTTCCATAGAATAAACCTCCATAATCTCGAGACGCCTCAAATACGATATGTCAAAAATATCGTGGGGTGTTTTACGCACCTATTCCAAATTGTGGTTATAAAAGTGAGCTAAAGCAATAATAATGTGCCCCATTCTAAAATATGAACTTTGCTTATTGACAACACTGACGATTGATCTAAAAGTTCTAAAGGGTGTGTTGATTCTAACCTTGCGATCCATGCACCAGATGAAGAAAAGTTCCTTAGCCGAACATTTGCTACTTTCGGTTTTATTAATCACAGTAAACACATGAATTTATGCAACAACAAATGTTCCACAATATGTATTAAAGCATTCGGTACATTGCATGAATCAAAACTTTCTTCCCCCGTTAAAATGATAGGAATCCACATCAAATTCAAGATGATCATCTAGAACTTTTGTATTTTGGAAATAAAAAAGATGACGCATGACATTATAATCCAGTTTATACAAAACACCAAATAATCTAAACCAAAAGACATCCATTTTTGGGGTATAACAGACAGTAGTGAAAAATTCAATTGTCATCATAGGGTGAATATGCATGTCACACCGGATGAACCTATTCTACCCTATGTTGTCAGCTAGTCGCTCAATCTTTGTCCTCACTCCTATGTTCTCTAACAATTCAAAATTGAAATACCTAGGAGTGATTATTCTCCTATACTTAAAATCATAGAAGTGCGTACCTTCTTCTTTTGAGTAAATTGGGAAGGGTGATTGATATGTTGCCGCCATATCGCTTTTGCTGTCACCGGAAACTTGACGGCGTAATTCGTCAACTGATTTCTAAGCCATCATCTTTTTCGATGCCATTGTAGACGAAAAATCTATAAGAACAAAAGAGAGAGAGTGAAATTCGACCTGGAAAGAGAAAGAGAAAAAAAAATCTGATCTAAATCCTTGTGTTTTTTAATGATTAATGTATGAAAAGATGATAAAAATATTGTAAGAACAATGAAAGAAGTGAAGAAAACACCAAGAATCTAAGGAAAGATTGAAGAGTTTTAGAGAGTTGGAGGGGAGAAATTCGTGGGTTAGAAAGAGAGGGAGTGAAATTTTGAAAATGGGTGAGAGGAAAAAAAAAGAGAGAGGGAAACTTTAAGTTTCCCTTCGGATGGGATTCCCACGCTCGTGGGAATTCCCACAATTCCCACAATCGTGGGATTCGTCTCCAGAAAGTTTCTGGAGAGGATTCCCACGTTCATGGGAATCATCACAATTCCCATGGATGTGAGTTTTCTCTCTAGAAACTTTCTGGAGAGATTTCGCACCAGCGTGAGATTCACTTCAATTCCCACGAATGTGGGAATTAATGATCCTCACAATTTTAAACCTTCTTCCAAGCTTAAATGAATTCTCCATGATCTCAAATCCTACAAACACCTCAAGATAATATCATCAACAAGAAATTTGAAATTCAAACAAAATCAGCATGAACATCAATCAAACTTAATTAAAAAATTATTATAACTAAAGAAAACAAACAAACAAATAGGTAAGCAAAACAATCAAAAGGAAATAGAATTCCATGGGTTACCTCTCAGGCAGTGCTTCTTTTAACGTCGGTAGCTTGACACTATTCTTTCATTGGAAACTCATCCAGGATCAATTATAAGCAGCTTGCTTCTACCTTTTTTGTTCAACTACAAATTACAAAATGAACAGAAGGACAATATTGATAAAGTTTAGCAAACCAATTAATTTCATCAATGTCCTTTTAATTAACAAACTGCTAATAAAATAAAGAATAACAAAACTCCCTGAATCTTCCATTGAATGAAACAATTTGTTCTGTACGAAGGTCAGTTACTCTCTTTCTTCTTTAATCACCTTCGTCTCCTCTGCTTCTTCCTTTTTACAAATAGAGACTTTCATAACTTCTTCAAACTTGATGTCTGTTGTCATCTGTTCTTCATCCGTTTGTTCTTTAGAAGATTTGAACACATCAATTGTCTTGAATGAGCTACTATAATTTAGATTCTTAGATACATCATTCATGTTAAACATCTCTTGATCATCATCAAATCAAAAGATATAATTCTTTTCATAAATATTAACCCAAACTTTTTTCGTTATTCACCTTTGGTATATCAAGAACTGGTGAATAATAGGGAGGTTGGTATTCTTTTCTTCAATCTTTTTTTTCGTCTCTTATTGGTCAATAAAGTAGGGTTCATCATGATGTTCCACTGGTTCTTCTAGCTCTTCCTCATTCTTAAGTGTGATAGCCTCATATTGCTCTAGTTAATGTAATTCCATATTTCTTAGAGATTCTTCCACACTTCTCTTACAAAATTCACAGGAAAGTTGTCTTACTTGAATCTCCAGGTTGTGAATAGAAGTGACATGATGTTCAAGAATTTGATCTAATTTCTTTTCCAGTCTCTTCTGACTTTCCCCTTGGCTGGAAAACATCCTCTTCTGATTCTCTTACTGAGCTGCCAGTTTGGAACCAAACATCTCCATAAACTTGTCCAAGTTACTCTCCATCGCTCCAATTCGATCTTGTTGAAATTCAAATAGGACTTGATGTCCCATATGAGTACTTGCATTATTGGACTAATAAAAATTTGAGTGGTTCTACCATTCCGTAGTGTATACGTTTTAATAAGAATCGGTACTTCTCCAACCATAATGCCCTTCATTGTAATTTGCAAAAGTTCTTTGCTCCCTATAATAATTATCTTCCATCATTGTTCTTTCTATTTCTTCTCGGCATCTAGCTCTTTAGCTTTCTCATTTCTCATTCTAAGATATCATGATGTGTCTCTACTTTATGCCCCAAACTTCTTCTTTACTAATTTTTATCGATCTTTGCTTACTTTTTGTGTTCATGCACCTGCAAATACATATGGAAAAGTATCAAAAAATCTTAAATCAAAGTAATCTAAATTAAACACGATGCTTAACAATCAATCCCTGACAATGGCACCAAAAACTTGTTGATGGTAAAACCTATCTAATTGTTTTACACTTAAAAACTACAAGTGAACAGGTTGTGACTTATAGTTAAAAAGAGCGGATATCGATCCCACAGGGATTGATGCCTAGACACCGCTTAATTTAGACAAACTTTGTTTAAGAAATGAAATTATAAATGCAAATAATCTGGAAAATTAAATTAAAATTAAAAGACTAATATAAACAATGGACAATATTGCAATTGTAGAAAATCTGAATTCAAGAATCTAAATGCTAGAGGTTGCTTTTTCCTTATTTTGTCTCCATTTTATTTTATTGATTGAATTATGTCTCATCCTAGATTTTTGAATGTACTAATTACCCTCTTTTAAGGTGTAACTATTTGTCCCTAATAGAATTAACGAGAATCGATTAAACGATCTCTCAACCTGCCCAATGACTCTACCAATTCAACTAGTTATTAAACTATCCTATGGGTGATCAATTGACTAATTGAGATCTCTCTTCTAACTATTCAATTAACATGATGATTGCTAGTCTATAGGTCGCCAACTCTCGTTGTGCAATCCTACACGAATTTCAGCTTACTCACTCTCTCGATTTGTTGCAAGATGAATTTTAAGAACAATAATCAACAAAGACAATTGTATTCAATTCAATAAAATAGGAGTTTTGACAAAATAATTCAAAAGTAATCCCTATAATGAAATCAGCCTAATATGGTCTCCATAATATCATCAATAATCAAATAAACCATTTTTACAAAGAATAGAAGAGATTAAATGATCGAAAATTGAATAGAAAGACTCCTTCTCCTCTTTGCCAAAATCTGGAATTTTGGTATTGATGTGCTATTTTGTCCAATCTTGATGATGATCCTTGTCTTCAATCCTTCCTCAATGCTCCAACCATGTGTTCTTCACTCAAGGATGGTGTTTCTACAGGTGGGTGTCATCTCCTTTTAAGATGGAGGCTTAATTCTCTTTTTATAGTCCAAAAACCCTAGGTTTAATGAAGACTTGCAGATTGCCTTAGATTACAATTCCCACGTCTGTGGGAATTTGCATGATTCCCATGAACGTGGTAATGACACACAAATTCACTCCTCATTTCTTCTATAATTCCCACGTCTATTGGAATTTGCGTCATTCCTACGAACATGGGAATTTGTCACAGATGCACTCTTCTTGTCTTCTCTTCTTTGATCTTTTGTTTAACCTAGCTACCTCTTCTTTCCTACACAAAAATAGTTAATTCTTACCCTCAATTAGCGTCAAACACACAAGAACAATAATGGAAATCAAACTTAATGAAAACATACAAAATGAATCCTAAACTAGAACAATAAACAACAATTATGCTAGAAATCACATGCCAGTTACCTACAAAAACAAATCTTAATGCACACCTATCACGTGCCTTTGCTTCAAGATTTAAAACAGGAATGCTAGTTAATTTTGGATACATATAAGTCTAGTTGGGAATCAACAGGACACACTATTATGGCAGATGGGTGGACTGATTAAAGACAAAGAACATTGATTAATTTTTTAGTTTATTGTATAAGTCTGTTGATGCTTCTGACATGGTCAAAAGTTTTAATGCTTTATCTGAATTATTCTCTAAAATTGTTGTGTGGGTTGGACCTAAGAATGTTGAGCATTTTGTTACAAATAATGCAGCTAATTATGTATCAACTGGGTACTTATTACAATCAAAGTATGGGCATATTTATTGGTCTTCATGTGCTACTCATTGTATAAATCTTATTTTAAAAGATATTGGTGGTATGAATCATATTTCTAGTCTTACTTCATGTGTATCTAAGATTACAAATTTTGTGTATAATCATGTCACATTTTTGTCTTGGTTAAGAAAGCAAGAAGATTGGGTTGAGATCGTGCGTCCTGCTGCTACAAGGTTTGCAACTACATTTATTACTTTGAAAAGTGTTTATCAACATAAGCAACTACTTCAAAATTTGGTGACAAGTAA
>JAOQML010140664.1:0-15639 GCA_027568935.1 Erythroxylum urbanii | reverse complement strand
AGATCTCTGCGTTCTTTAACTGGTGGAATATAACGAATCATCAAGTATGTATGTTTCGTTTTCTATGCATATACAATTAATCCTGGCTGTATAATCTTTGTGGTTATTAATTGTGATCTGTTCATATTTATCCAACAACGAGCCCGATATGGGTCCGGTTCATACTAATCAGGATCCATTTTTCACCCGAATTTTGATCTATTGATTTAGATCATTTATTCGGTCACTTTATTATCTTTATGTAGATCAAATTACGTAATTTAACCGATAAGTTATTTGAAAAACCTAAAATGCAATTAAATAATGTCCAACTTTATGTTAAAAGTAAAAAAATGTCCAACACGACTAACTTAGAACATTAATTTCTAACACAAAGATTTCGCAGCTGTACACAGCTCCATCTTTTGATTCTTCTCCTCCCATTCAGTTGCGGACGTGCAAATGAAGAGAGAATGGTGCTAGTGTATAGATTTCATTTGGCTTAAACTACGAAGATTGAGCACTTTCTTTCGTTCTTTTTTCAACTTGTAAGTATTGAAGCTATGACCGTCTTCTTTTATTATGTGGCTGCCAAAGAACGTACGAGGTGGGACTCAACCTGGCGAAGACTAAGAGAAGTCATCGTTGAGAGTTGAATGACCAGACACCACAAGAAACGAAAAGTTTCGATTCGCAAATTATTTTTACTAATGACGTGAGAACCACCCTAATAATCGATATGAATAAAATTATTTTTACTAATGATGTGAGAACCACCCTAATAATTGATAAGAATAAATAACAAATTTTATTTATAAATTTAATAAATTGTATTTTTTAAATCTTTTGTTATTATATAAGTGATGATAAGAATATTTAATAAATGTTATTTATACTTATTTTATAATAAAAAACGTGTCTGACTTATTTTTAAAGTATTTTTATCTATAAATCGAGTAATCAATTGACGAACTATTCGACACTTGTCAGCATATAAATTTTTTATATTGGTTAGATTGAGTATAATTAAAATTTAGCTCAACTTTTTTAATAGTCTTAAATTTATATTCAATATAATTATGAAAAACAATCTTTTGTAAATTTAAATTTAACATATTTAAAATTTTTAAATTACATTCTCATTGTATGTCAATATCTTCTTCAGAATAATTATATAAGTAAAAGTAAATTATTTATTTGTTACTAAATAAATCTTTTCTTATAATAATGCATTCAAAATAATAATCATGACTCATCAACAAAAAGTTAAGATGGTAAATAATAATTAAAAATTAAAAGAGTTATTTTTAAAATACCTATTTTACTAAATTTGGGCATCAATCTTCAAGTAGAGTTACAAGGGCCAATGTCATGTTTAAATGCCATAGTTGACTTGACCACAAATATGAAGATACGAAAAGTTTGTACTCATTCAGTAAAATTTTAAATTTTTTTATTGCAAAATAAATAAAGCAGAATATTGATCAAAATAACAATCCTCTTAAAAATTTACTTTCACTTTTAAGTTAAAGAGATATAACTAGAAGTTAGATTCCTCAACCATTCTAAATAAAATCATTAGCTCGATGAAGGAAAACTATGATAGAGGATTAATGATTAAGCTACTTCATCCTGGATTAGGAAAAATCAAAGCTTCTTAAAAGGACAGGTTGCACCAGAACATGCCAAATATTAAATTTATGATCTTCAACCAGAGTTGTCTCCATATTAGTTACAACCATATCTGGTGCTGAAATAAGATGAAGCAGCCAATATTTTGCATGGAGTTATGAAGTGCTTGTTTATGAGGTACACGGAGAAAGGAATGAAGAAGGAAACTTGATACCCTTAGGAAGGTACAAAATGAATGCGGTTGCCTACAAAAAATGGAACCTGGCCAGACAACCTGTTTATGTCTAATTATAATGCTTGTAAGTTGGATAACATTCCAAGTTTGGAGGAAATGGAACCAGTCAAAAGGTTGTCCTCCTTAACGAAAACAATTCAAATGAAAAAAACAAAGTTATTATCACGAATTTCAATTAATTCCAGCTTAGAAGCATTGCCGAATGAATTTGGGACTGATTGGAAGAATGTATTGCTGCTATTTCACTCTATCTCTTTTGAGCAGTAAGATTCGGAAACTTTCCAATAAGGTGTATTCTTGTTACGAAACTTTGTTCTCCTTGGATGTGCTATTGAGTCTGATAAAGGAAGTCCTTACCTGGTGCGACATAACAAATAGTTTCTTTGAATTCAGTTCTACTTTCAGAAACATCATTGATGGTGGTGAGGAACTTGGGTAGACCAAATAACTGACATGGCTACTTTCAAATTTTTTACTGTCTCAAGATACTATAAAGAGTAATAATTCTTGGAACTTGATTAACAATTCTTGGAATTCTGTCCGAGTGACAATTCCAAGGACATTTGTTGGCAATTAGAGAATAATTGATAGAAAATTTTACTTTGGATGATAGTTTTAAAAAATATCATATACATCTCAAAAATAATTTTAGACCTACCAACACTTTATATGAGATTATATTTTACAGTTATTTAACAATCTTAAGACTTCTTTTATTTTAAGATACATTTTCACAGTGTTGAAGAAGAAAGTAGTTGCATATTTAATGCTTAATTAGCATCCAGAGACCTAGCTACCTAAAAAAGCATTTATGATCAAATGTAGTTTTCTAGTAATGTCCCCTTTATTCATTCGATCTTTAGGCGATTCAGCTGAACAAGCAATTCCAAATTCAAGTATAGCTAGTAAACACTTCAGAACTTTTGGCTTTACGGATTTTAAATTCAGATTGATTTCAATTGCATTGTTATCATCTTCTGTGGAGGTTACTTCTCCTGCAACTTTTGTTTCAAGAAGGACTGGGTCTATTACATGCTTTAGTCTTTATGGCATAGCCATGCCAATAAAAGTCTCTAATTAGATTCAATCCATCTTTAGATATTTAATCCGTTGGTCTTCTTCTTGAAAACATTTCTAAGACTAGGATGTCATAGCTGTACACATCTCCCTCTTTTGATGCCTCACCACTCATTCCATATTCTACAATTAATGAAATACTACAAAAGTCATTTGCAACAAATTAGCTAATCTTCTTTGACATTCTCTAGCTAATGTGATGAATAGAAGTGATAATTGAACTTTAAAAACTCTAAAGCAACATTACTTCTACGATTTTGTATTATAAAGGGAAAGGATTTGGTACATAGAGTAGCATAGCCAATCGTCCCCTTTATTCCTATAGATCTAGTTAGGCTTTGTGTTAAGTCGTTGATGGCTGAGATGATCTTTGCCACGCTAAAATCACTTACATAAGCAATCATGTCATTGTCTAAGAAGAATGTTGCTAGGCTTCAAATCATGATCACTTGTTGAACTTTCACATTAGTCATGGAGATAATGTAGGACATATGATACATCGATTGCAATGTTTAGCCTTTGAAGAAGGTCCAAATTCTTCATTGTGTCTCTTCTACCAAGATTTGGAATTTTCCAAGCTCCCATTTTCCATGAACTGATAGACTAGAGCCATAAATTCATTGCCTTTGTAATCCAAGCTGAAGCAATATGTTAGGATCTTCATAAGATTTTGGTGTCGAATGTTCCCTAAAGTTCTACATTCAGCAAGAAGCCTCTTTGAAGCTCCCATGTTTGGAAGGTTGAGAACTTTAACATCTATTTGTATTTGTACATGATCTAGAAACCCCTTATACATAGAGCCGAAACTACCCAATCCTATTAAACTCCTTTTAGAGGATCCACCAGTTGCTTGATGGAGATCTTTGTAAGAAACATCAAGTAATTTTCCAATGGATGTAGTTTCAAAAGGTGACTTCTTTTTAGATTTTTCTCCTCCATAAACAAGATAAGATGACAAATATCACAAAGGTGCTTATAGTTACATAAGGAATGATGATTGATAGCTTGAAAGCGAGGAATTTTCTTGTTGTTTTGGTGGAAATTTTGGCAGAAGAAGTTCAGGAACACCACCATAGAGCTTCCTGTTTCTGATTAATGATATTGCAATTGCATTTGTAAATACCCATCCTATTAGAACTTTTCCTTAAACATCATAAAAGAAATGTTTAGATAACTTAAAAATTGTAGGCTTTGTGGATCTTAGAAAATTTCACCAGAAAAGTTATTTTGTGACAAGTCTAATTCTTGAAGGCCTTTTAGGGAAGAAAAGATGAAGGAATTAAACCTTGGAAGAAATTTGCATTCATGTAAAGTTTTTCATGCTAGGACATTGTCCAATGGCTGTTAGAATTTCACCAGACAAACTGTATGCAGACATATCTAATGTATTCAATTGCTTTAGATTTCCCACTTTTGTTAGTAGAATTCCAATTAAGGAGGTCCAAAACAAATTAAGCAATTTACTTAACAAAGACAAGCTCAGTATCTCATAGGTATGGTTCCCTTATACTTATTTTTGGAAGCATAAAGTTCACCCAAAAATTGGCAATTTCCAATACTTGAAGGAAAGCTTCCTTCCAAATTATTCCCATGTAACTTTAGCTTAAATAAATGACTGAGGTTGCCTATGGAAGATGGAACATGACCGCAAAATCTTTTCTTGTCTAAATATAATGCTTGTAAGTTGGGTAACATTCCAAGTTCAGAGGGAATGGAACCAGTTAAATGGCTATATTCTAGGCTGAGAACTAAATAGAAGATAGAACAACTAACTATACTGCACTACTGTACAAGTATTTATAGAGATAGAGAGAAAAGTTTCTAGATAAAACAAACACACTTCTATTAATTTCTTGCACAAACTTACATAGACCTATATTGTATTTAAAGAACTACTACTTACTTGAATTATCATCCACTACTTTTTTGAAATTAACTAGCTACTAATTCTAAAAACTACCCACTATAGAACATATACCAAAAATAACAACTATACCAGAAAATACTCCTGTAGTTTTTACAAAACTGCTTTTAAACCAACTCAATTCTTACATAGATCTTCCAGAAACAATTTTGAATTAATTCTCAACAGTCCCTCTTAATTCAAAATTGGTCACTCCAAGTTTACTTCTAGAATTCTCAAATTTGCCTTATGCCAATGCCTTCGTTAGAATATCTACATTTTGTTCTTCTAAGTTAATGTGCATCAGTTCCACTACTTCTTCTCCCACTAAATCTCTGATAAAGTGTACTCAAATATCAATATGTTTTTTTCCATGGAAGATGGGATTCTTGGTTATTGCTATTGCTGAACGATTGTCACAAAAAATCGATGTAGGTTGCTACTGCACTTGATCAAAATCAACAAGAATTCTTCTCAACCACAATGCTTGACATGCTGCTGAGCTCACTGCTGTGTATTCAGCTTCTGAAGATGATAGCGCCACTGTTGCTTACTTCTTTAAACTCCAACAAAACACACTTGTTTCGAGAGAGAAAACATACTTTGAAGTGCTTATTTTGTCTTTTGCACAACCTGCCCAATTACTATCACTATAGTCAATTAGATTGAATGTGCCAGAGTTGCCAAACCAGAGTCTGTAATTGGTTGTGCTAGTAATGTACTTCAATACTCACTTTGTTGCGCCAAAGTGATGTTTGGTTAAATTCTGCTTGTACCTTGAGATTAAACCTACTACATAAAAGATGTCTGGTTTTATGTGAGTCAAGTAAATTAAGCCACTAACTAGGCTTCTAAACTTGGTTGCATTTGTTGCTCTAGTGCTATCTTCTCCAACTAGTTTCTCATTTACATTCATGGGAGTTATTGCAGCCTTCCCAAACTTCTTGAGTAAATCTCTAGCATACTTCCTTTTGTGATACAAAGATACTTCCTTCTTTTTGCTCCACTTTTAATCCAAGAAAATAGTGTAATAGCCCCATATCTGACATCTTAAAATTCTTCTTCATGCTTCTCTTAAATTCTTCCACTAATTCCTCATTGGTGCCTATGTAAATCATATCATCAACATACAAACAAACAATTAATAGACCATCTTTTCCTTTCTTCTTAATATAGAGATTAGGCTCACTCTTACTTCTTTCAAACCCAGAATTTATGAAGTAAGAGTCAATTTTGTTGTACTATGCTCTTGGTGCCTGTTTTAACCCATACAGTGCCTTTACTAGCTTGTACACCCAATCTTTTTTTCCTTTGACTTCAAATCCCTCAAGTCGCTCAACATACACCTCTTCTAATAGTTCTTCATTGAGAAACGTTGATTTTACATCAAATTGGTAGAATGGTTTCTTCAATTGAGCTGCTAATGCCAACAACAACCTCATTGTCTCAAATCTGGCCACCAATGAGAAGGTCTCTTCATAGTCTACTCCATACTTCTAAGCATATCCCTTTGCTACTAACCTTGACTTGTACTTTTGCACACTCCCATCTGCATCAAACTTTATCTTGAACACCCGTTTGACGCCTATTGCATGTTTTCCCTCAAGAAGTTTAACTAGTTGCCATGTTTGGTTCTTTCTAATTGCTGTCAGCTCTTCTTACATTGCTTGACATCATTCTTCCTTCTTTGCTGCTTCTTCATGGGTTGTGGGGTCTACTGCAACATATAACACTTGAGTAGTCTCATACAATTCTTGCAAAGTTTTGATCTTCCTTGCTAGAGTTTCTAGATTAGAATCGGTCTATATGGAAGCTCTAGTTATTGATCCTGTGTCCGATCTTCTTGTTAATGTTGTACCGTTACTTGAACCACTTGCATTGTTACTTAAACCATCTATTTGTTAATGAATTTTAGCACCTTTAGCATCATCTTCTTCTAGTTTTACCATCTCTACTCCTTGTTTTGTTTCTTTCCATTTCTAGCTTGCATTTTCATCAAATAAAACATTTCTGCTCACAATAATTTTGCCACTAATTGGGTTGTAAAGTTTGTAGCCCTTAGACTGTGTGTAGTACCCATTGAAGATGCATTTTCTAATTTTTTATCTAGTTTTCTTCTACTTTGAGAATTGATTAAGGTGTATGCAATGCAACCAAACACTCTTAAATGTCCAACTCCAGGTTTTCTCTAAAACCAAGCCTCAAAAGTGGTTTTTTCATCACTACTTTAATGGGTGATAAGTTCAACAGATAAATAGCAGTTGCTACTGCTTCAGCCCAGAACAAGTTCAGCAAGCATTTTTATTTTAGAATACTTCTAGCTAATTCTACCACAGTTCTATTTTTCTCTCTGCAAGCCCATTCTATTCAGGTGTATAAGGTGTGGTTAATTCATAATGTACGTCCTCATATTCATAAAATTTTGTAAATTTTGTAAATTGGAACTCTCCTCCTCTGTCTGACCTTAACACCTTCAAAATTGTTTCAATTTGTTTTTCTACAAAAGGCCTTAAACTTCTTAAAGTTCTCATATGTTTCTCTTATTTTTTAAGAAGTAAACCTAACTCGTTCTACTAAAATCATCTATGAGAAGGAGAAAATACCTGTTGCCACCTAATGATGCAGTTTCCATTGGTCCAATAAGTTAGCATGCACTGTTTTAAGGACTTGTGTTGCTCTCTTCGCTTGACCTTTGGGAAAGGGTAATTTGGCTTGTTTTTCATATATAAACCCTTCATATATACGTATTTGATCAATCTGTGGCAACCCATAAACCATTTGTTTTTTATTCAACAATCTCAACCTATTGATATTCAAATGCCCATATCTAAGATGCCATAACTCGAACTAATTTAATTCTTTTACAGCCATTCCTCTCTCTCTCACGCCTGAGATTGCTAGTGGAAACAATTTGTTGGTTGTCATTCTTACTTCTACTCATATTTGATTCATGGTTTTATCCCTGATTACACAATAATTTCCTTAAGAAAGGATTGAATACTCACTCTCCATCAATTGTCCAATACTGAGAAGGTTTAGTGACAACTCTATTATGCAAATATTTCGTACCATTTTGTTTGTGCACTGCTACTGTGCCTTTGCCTTCCACTTGAATTAGTTTGTCATCACCAAGCTTGAACTTCAACATGTGGGTTTCGTCTAATTCTTCAAACAAATGTTTATAACCAGTCATGTGATTGGAACAACCAATATCAAGAAACCAAATGGTGCTTTCTTTAATTTCACCCTCTGTATATGCCATAAAAAGCTTAGGTTGCTTTTTCTTCTCTTCAACAAAGCTTGCTTAATTTTCCTCTCTGCTTCTTATAGCACTCTGATTGAATATGCCCTAATTTGTGGCAGTAGTAGCATTCAACATCTTTCTTGGATCTTTTTTCAGATTAGTACTGGTTTTCAATAGAAAAATTCTTCCTCTGCCTCTTCCTCCTTTGCCATGATATCCTCTTCCATTTCCTCTGCCTCATCCTTTTGTGTTGCCATTAGACCTTCCTCCAAAAGTCTCCCCCTTCATGTAAACTCATTCTCATCACCTTTCTTTTCTAATCTAGACATCCTCGCTTCATGGGTCTACAATGATCCCATCAATTCATCAAAAGTGTAGTTTGAGAGGTCTTTGGGTTCTTCAATTGCTGCCACCAAATGACTTAGGCTTCTTAACACCTTTGCCACCACGATTTGCTCTAAGATGTTATACATGCTTTAATTTGGTTGACAATGGTTGTGACTCTTGATAGAAAAATCTGCATTGATTCATCTATTTTCATGTGTAACGTCTCAAAATCTTGGCGTAGACCTTGCAGTTTGGTAGCAATAACTTGTGAACTTCCCTGAAATATTGTTTTCAAAGCTGTCCATGCTTCTTTAGTCATGGTTGTTGTAATAATTTTGGAGAATATTATCTCGTACATTGCTCGTTAGATGAAGAACAACACTCTCGCATCCTTCTTTCGGTTTTCCTACAGATTAGGATCTAGATTAGGGGTTCCATTATCTACTAAATCCCACAAACCATGTGACTTGAATAGAGTTTTCTTCTTGATGATCCAAAACTCATAATTCTCGCCTTTGAAGAGTGGAATTACTGGTTTAAGTCATATTGGCTGTGTTGCTGCCATTTTCAGCCATCTCAGCCTAATTGATGAACTTGACTTTGATACCAAATTATTGGATTATTGAGAACTAAACAGAAGATAAAACAACTAACTATACTGCACTGCTGTACAAGTATTTGTAGAGACAGATTAAAGTTTCCGGATAGAAAAAACACACTTTTATTAATTTCTTGCACAAGCTTATAGAGACTTATACTGTACTTAAAGAACTACTATCTACTTGAATTATCATCCACTACTTTTCTGAAAATAACCACTAATTCTAAAAACCACCCACTATAGAACTTATACCAAAAATAACAACTGTACCAAAAAATATTCCTTCTAAACTAACTCAATTCATGTATAGATCTTCCAAAAACAATTTTTAATTAATTATCAACATTCCATAGTAACATACTTAGATTGGTTAGTTTGTTTAGTCTTGTAGGAATACTTCCAGTGAATTAATTGCCTCCAAGGTATAACATACTTAGTTGAGAAGACAAATTACTAAGTGAGGTTGGCAAAACACCTCTGAAGCTATTTGCTAGGTGGCCTAGGATGTTCAAGTTGGTACAGTTCTTCAAGGATTTTAAGAAAATCAAGTCATTTTTAGATCTTATTCCAGGCATATTGTAGCTGAGCCTTAATCTTCGAAGATTTTTCAGATTTCCCAGGGTGATTGGAACTTGTCCAACAAAGCTATTGTTGCTAATACCAATTATTTCTAGTTTAGAAGCATTGACAAATGAATCTGAGATCGATCCAAAGAATCTATTTTCAATAATGCCAAAGAATACGAGATTGGGAGATTGAGGCCAATTTCATATGGTGTAATCTTATGAATTTAATTATCAGCAATTGAAAAGACACTACGAGATGCAATATTAAAAAGGGTATAAGGAATTGTAATAACATTTTCCAACATGCTTGTTGAATGAAAAACCTATTATCTCAAGCTTGGTATAATGAGAAAAATTGGTTGGAATATCTCCCACTAAATTGTTATTGCTAAGAACAAAGTATCTCAACCGAAGCAAGTTCCCAACTTCTTATGGAATCTCACTTGTAAAACTATTGTTTCTTAGACCTAGAATCTTGAGAAAAATTAGATTTCCAATGTATGGAGAAATAGTTCCAACCAAATCCTTTCGAGTTATGTTCAAGTATGTGATTTGACTAGTTGATATCAAAGACCGTATGTGATGCCATGCCAGTTACAGAAGGAAGTGGAATCAATCAAGGAGCTAAAGATTCCAAAAGGGTTATTCGATGTCCCCCTCCGAAATTGGAGCAAAGTAATCCTATCATTTTTGTTCCCTAAAAAATCAGCATGATAGTATCATTGGAAGATGGTGTATGGTAAAAGGATCACTTGTAGACAAACTGTTAAGATATTTTATTTTTGGCATTATTTCTATTTTGATATATTTGGTATATCTCTTATGATAAGTAACTTTATTTGGATTATGTACATCTTTTGTGATAAGGAAGCTGACTTGGTATGAAATTCCACTATCTTGAATTATGTAGTATTTTTTGAAGTTAAAATAGTATGGAAGGAAGGAATCTTACATCAGATAGAATCCTAAAGAAGATAGGATTTATTGGCTATAACATGTTTTATTAGAGATAAAAATGTAGAAGATTTAACGGATATTTATGTGGAAAAATAAGTAACCTATTTATCAATTTTTGCAATATATTTTTTTGTGCTTTTGTGAACAATTACACGATCTATCTATTGATTTTTGCATTTTATGCACTTTAATGAAAATTATATGTTTTATCTATTGATTTGTGTTGCCGCAATTTAGGAGGTTTTGCAAAGATGACATATAAGTTTGGCAGCAAATTTTTGTTTATATAAGGAGTCTATCAGGTGAAAAATATACAGTCCATCCATCTATAATTGCAGCTACATTTTATGTGCTTTTATCATCAATTACATGTTTCATTGAGTATTTGTGTGGCTACTGAGTGTAAGCTTCTCTGGTGATTAACCTACAAAGTTTACAACAGATTTTTGTTATATAACTTCCCAAGATTATGGTTTAATGTTGCTGCACACATAGGGAGTGTTTGATGACTCAAGTGTTCTTTTGTGTTATGTTATTCTTGATTTAATCACTTGAGATTTATTTTTGTCTTTATATTCATTCGTTATTTCAAAATCCTCTGTTAAGGTTAGCATAAGGCAGTCATTCGATTGGGAGTGAGATAACTTTCAAGGGTGTGAGTACGAGTGGACAACATCAAGGAGTAAGCAGTATCGGCTCCATAATAGTCTTGTGTAAGACTAATGTAATTCAGTGAAAGTTCATTATTTTAGGTGAGGGCTCTACAGACGTAGGCCATGTGTGTCGAACTACGTTAACAAATTTTGTGTATTGATTTATTTGTTGCGCATTAAGTTTTTCTGCTTGTGACTAAATTCTGAAAAAATTGCAATTGCTAATCCAGTTACTTTATGATAAACAGTCGTCAGTTTAAGCTTGAAACAATTGTAGCAGAACATAAATCTTATGGAACTTTAACCTTGGGTTTTTCAATTGGTATCAAAGCTTGGTTCACCTAATCAAAACTCGTTGTGTCAAGTTGGTGTAGATTAGTATTCTGAACTCATGGCTACTAAAGAAGGAGAGTCAATTACATGGCCACCGCTGTTAGATGATTTTGTTTATTGGAATTGAGAATGAAGGTGTTTATTCAAGCACAAGGGATATAAATGGACAAAGATTGAAAAAGAGGAAGCACTTGGTAACTCTCAAGTGATTCATGCAACTTTTAGTGATATAGATGAAGATTTTTTATTATGATATCAGTGTGTGAATTAGCAAAAGAAGAATAAGATGCATTACAAACAATACATGAGGGATCAAAATTGATGATATCATCAAAAATTCAAATGTTGGCCACTAGATTTGAAAAGCTTAAGATAGAGGAAAGTGAAACTATTATAGTTTCATGAGCGATTGTGTGGTATTGCCAATCAAACACATCAATTTAGGAAGAGGTATTTAAATATGAAACTTGTCAAGAAAACGTTTAGATCATTGCCTCCTAGATTCATACAGAAGATTGTAGCTATTGAAGAAGCTCATTATATTAATGAGTCTTTGGATAAGGTAATTAGAATTCTCACAAACCTTGAGATGAACCTGTTGAGAGATAAGCGTGAGAAGAACAAAGGATTGACACTACAAGCTAAAGTCGTTAAATCTGTGAATGATTTAGGAGACTATTACGATGAAAATAATGATCTAGTGGTGATAACAAGAAATTTCAATAAGTGGATGAAGAAAATGAAGAAACATCAATCTAAATTCAGGAAGAATGGTGGGAGTTAATCCAACTATAACTTCAAACAGTAAACAAAAACTCAAAAAAGGGAAAATAAAGCAAAGGAGATACAATGTTATGAGTGTCAAGGTTTTGAGCATATGCAAGTGGAATGTGCTTAGACTCTTAAAAGTAGAAAAGGAAAGTCTCACACCAACACTTGGAGTGAAAACAAATTCGAAAGTGAGTATGGCAGTGAAGAAGAAATTGTGAGTCATTATATTGTGTTTGTTGTTTTATATAAAAAAAGTCGAGTTGCTTTCTTAGTAGTAACCAGTGAAGAAAATGAAGATGAAGATTCAGATGTTTCAGTATCACTCTCCAATTCTGATAACGATAACGATGATAATGACTCAGAATTCAATAAGAAAGATATCTGTAAGGCCTATGAACTAATGTATAGCAAATAGGTGAAGACGTGTAAACAAAATGAGAAGTTAAAAAAGGAGAATTCTACCATGAAAGATGTTATTCAAGATCTGGAGATGAAGTTATCATTAACAAAAGATGAACTTAACGAAACCAAGCTAAAGCTGATCAATACGGAGAAAGGAATAAGAATGTTGAATGGTGGTATCGAGAAGCTAGACGAATTGCTAAAAATTGGTAAAAACAAAGGGAATTTTCAAGGTGTTGGATGTAAAGGTAAATGTTTTCAAGTGAATAATGAGCAAAATGGGGATGTTAGGTTTGCCAAAGAAGCAAGATCAACTAAGCAAGAAGAAATTTAAAAAAGAAGTAGAAAGTTCATGCCTATATGTCACTTTTGTGGTGTAAAAGGTCACATAAGACCAAATTGCTACAAGATGCTGCAAATGCTATTCCATAATGCTCAAAATAGAAAATTCAAACATTCTTTGAAGAGTTTTCAACAGCAGAGGCTACTAAAGCTGATTTGGGTTATAAACAATCAACCACAAGCACTTGTGTCTCTTAAATTTATAAGATCCACTTCTTAAAATTGATGGTACTTTGATAGTAGGTGTTCAAGGCATATGATAGGTGAAAGAAGTTATTTGATGAATTATCAAAGTTGTATGGATGGTCATGTTACATTCGGTGATGGGAAGAAAGCAATGGTGATTGGTAAAGGAACTCTTTGTATAGATGGATTGCCTCATTTAAAAAATGTACTTCATGTGGATGGTTTAAAAGCCAACTTGGTGAATATTAGTTAGCTTTGTGATGATGGACTATTAGTGAAGTTCACTAGTGATGAATACAAAATGTTAAACCAACAAGGAGATTATATAGTAAGCGAAAGAATATCGGTGGATAATTGCTACATGTTGAAAGATGATAGAGTTGCTCAAGCTGTTTTAATGGTTAAGTGTGATAATAAGAGTGCCATAAATATCTCCAAAAACCAAGTTCAACATTTATGAACCAAACATATTGATTTGAAGTATCATTTTAT
This sequence comes from Erythroxylum urbanii, assembly GCA_027568935.1. Lineage (NCBI taxonomy): Eukaryota > Viridiplantae > Streptophyta > Magnoliopsida > Malpighiales > Erythroxylaceae > Erythroxylum > Erythroxylum urbanii. The sequence goes on along the minus strand of JAOQML010140664.1, from coordinate 1,939 downwards.
TCAAGAGTTAGTGGAGACTAAAGTTGCAATTCTTTCTTATGTAACAACTGAGAAGAAACTGACCGATATGTTTACGAAGCCTTTTGACTCCATCAGGTTTGAATCTCTTTGTTGGGACAACTTTGAAGCTTATTGAAGTAAGTGAAAAGAAAATTGTTGGATGATAATCCTTCATACTTTCATATCGTTTATGTGAGGGGGATATTCATTACGTTTGATCCTAATTCGTTGAATGCATATTTAGGGTTTGTAAATTTAAATAGGGAACAATCTTATAAGGATGGATTTGCAGTGAGTAATGATACGTTGATACTTATGCCTCCTTATTTGTCTGGATTGATCGCATTGAAGGTATTGTTCATGCGAAAACAATGAGTTCTTTGTTACGCTTCTTCAAATGATTCTTAGCTTTTGTTGGCATTGATTTGTTGCAAGGGGGGATGACTGTGGTTTTATCTTTTATTATGATCATTTATTTCAGGGGGAGTTTCCATTTCTCTTATTCAGGGGGAGATTTTGATGTGACAAATAATGGCAAAACGAGGGGAGATTGTTAAGATATTTTATGCAGAAGATTTATTAGAGATTTATTGATTTTTGGCGGCTGTGATTTTGTATATTTGTGTGGAAAAATAAGCAGCCTATTAATTAATGGTGTTTCTTTATGCTTTCATTAACAATTACACGAACTATCAGCTGATTTTTGTAGCTGCGTTTTTGGGCACTTCAATGAAAATTATATGTTCTATTTATTGATTTATGTTGCTGCATTTTTGGGAGGGTATTGTAGAGACAACATATAAGTTTTGCAGCAAACTTTTGTTTGTATAAAGAGTCTATCGGGTGAAAAATATGTAGTCCATCCATCTATAATTGCAGCTGCATTTTATGTGCTTCTATGATCAATTATATGTTCCATTGAGGATTTGTGTGGCTACGATGCGTGAGTTTCTATGGTGATCAACCTACAAAGTTTATAGCAGACTTTTGTTGGACAACTTCCCAAGATTATAGTTTAATGTGACTGCACACATAGGGGAGTGTTCTATGACTCAAGGGTTTTTTTGTTTATGTTATTCTAAATCTTATCACTTGAGATTTACTTTTATCTTTGTCTTCATTCGTTGTTTCAAAATCCTCTGTTAAGTTAACATGAGGCAGTTTAGTGTGAGATAACTTTCAAGGGTGTGAGTACGAGTGAACAACGTCAAGGAGTAAATGGTGTCAGCTTTGTAATAGCCTTGTGTAAAATTATTGTACTTAAGTGAAAGTTGATTAATCTAGGTGAAGGCCTGTAGATGTAGGCTATATGTGTCGAACTACTTTAACAAATTTCATGTGTTGATTCATTTGATTTGCATTAAGTTTTTTTAGTTGTGATTAAATTTTGGAAAATTTGCAATCGCTAATTCAGTTACTTTCTAATAAACAACCGTCAGCTCTAGTTTGAAGCAACTACAATAGAACATAAATCTTGCGGAACTTCAACCTTGAGTTTTTCAAAAGCAAATGAAGAGAGGATGGTGCTAGTATAAAGATTCATTTGGCTTAGTTTGTGAAGATTGAGCACGTTCTTTCATTTTTTTTCTTCTAGAACTTGCGAAGATTGAAGTTATGAATATCTTCTTTTATTGTGGTGGGAAATTGGAAGTCATTATCGATAATTACCATGATACACTAATTGATGAACTTTTACAAATTAATTCAATAATCAATTAATAAATTATTTAATACACCGATTAATGTGTTTATAATAAATTAATTTTCATCCACCAAATAGGTGATCACTTTTAGTGATTGACATAGAAATATATGTAGTGACTGAATTCCATCAAAACTTAGTTTAAAATCTTGTAATGATTTAAATTTATATAAATCCATTTTGAAAATAAATATCTTTTTAAATTTTAAAATCAACCTATTTAAAAATTTTAAAGTT
>JAOQML010140658.1:0-15639 GCA_027568935.1 Erythroxylum urbanii | reverse complement strand
AAGACACTTTTTCTATTTAGCTCAATTAATCACAATTAAAAACCGGGAAAATGTCATGCATGCATGTACATTCATTTTATGTGCAAAAATTTCACTATTTACTATGCATGTGCATATATGAATGCATGCATATGTCACTATACATTGATACACTCCTAAACATGGAAATTTACCAATATACCCTTCCTATTGGTGAGGGGATGTTACAAATGGTGCCTAACGAGCTGTTTTTCTTACAAAAGTTACATGGTGTCCCTACCAACGTGCTGTTTTGCCCACCAAATGTGTGCTAATAGGCTATTTCTCCCACCGAAGGTGTCAAGCGAATGAGTCAACATGCTATTTTTCCCACCGAAGGTGTGCCAACGGGTTATTTTTCCACCAAAGGTGCCTAGCGATTATGCCAACGGGTGGCTTTGCCAGTCGAAGCTATTCCAACCGGTTGTGTTTCCCATTGAAGGTGCCCAATAGGCTATTTTTCCCATTGAAGGTGCCTATCAACTGTGCCAAGAGGCTATTTTCCCACCGAAGATGTGCCAAGGGGTTGTTTTCCCATTGAATGTGCCTAGCGAAGGTGCCAAAAGGTTGTTTTTTGTCCACCAAAATTTTGCCAACAGGTTATTTTCTGAGTAAATGTGCTCAATGGGCTGTTTCCAGCTGAAGTTGCCTGGCGACTGTTCCAATGGGCTATTTTGCAAATTGAAGGTGTGACAATGGGTTGTGTTTCCCGTCAAAGATGCCCAACAGGCTGTTTTTCCTACCAAAGGTGCCTATCTACCGTGCCAATGGAGTTTTTGCCCACCGAAGGTGTGCCAAGGGACTACTTTTCCCATTGAATATACCTAGCGAATGTGCCAAAAGGGTATTTTTGTCACTGAAGGTGCCCAAAAAGCTTTTTTGTGCACCAAAATTTTTCCAACGTGTTGTTTTTCCTAAGAAATGTCCCCAACAGGTTGTTTTCCCACTAAAGGTGCCTAGCAACCCTACCACTGGATTGTTTTCCCACCGAAGGCATGCCAATGGACTGTTTTCCCCACTGAAGGTGCTTAGCGACCCTGCCAACGGGTAGTTTTGCCCATCGAAGGTGTGCCAACGGGCTATTTCGCCTACCGAAGGTGTGCCAAAGGGGCTGTTTTACCCACCAAAAGTCATCAATAGACTATTTTTCCCACCAAATGTGCCTAGCGACCCTACCAATAGGCTATGTTTACTCACTGAATGTCAGCCAACGGGCTACTTTACCTACTGAAGGTACCTTACAACCCTGCCAACGGATCATTTTTCCCCAAAGGAGCACAACTGGTTGTTTCCCCCAACGAAGTTGCCTAACGACCATATCAACGGGTTGATGGGCTATTTTTCCCACTGAAAGTGTGTAATGACCCTGCCAACGGGCTATTTTGCCCACTAAATGTGTGCCAACAGGCTATTTTTTCCACCAAAGGTGCCTAGCAAAAGTGTCAACATACTATTTCTCCCACCAAAGGTGCACCAATGGATTGTTTTTTCCACTAAAGGTGCCTAGCAAATGTGCTAACAAACTGTTTTTGCCACCAACAGGGCCCAATGGGTTGTTTTATCCACCGAAGGTGTACCAATGTGTAGTTTTCCCACTGAAAGTGCCCGACGGGCTATTTTTCCCACCAAAGGTGACTAGCGACCCTACCAATGAGTTATTTTTCCTACCAAATGTGTGTCAATGGATTGTTTTCCCATCGAAGGTGCCTAGTGACCCTACCATCGAGCTATTTTGCCTACTGAAGGTCTATCAATGGGTTGTTTTCCTCACTGAAGGTGCCTGGCGACATGCTAAAGTGAATGTGTCAAAATGCTATTTTTCCCACCGAAGGTGACCTAATGGACTATTTTTCCCACCGAAGGTGCCTAACGACCATGCCAACGGGTTCTATTTCCCATCAAAGGTGCCCAACGGGCTATTTTTCCCATCGAAGGTGCCTAGCAACTGTGCCATGGGGCTGGTTTGCCTACCGAAGGTATGCCAAAGGGTCGTTTTCCCATCGAATGCGCCTAGTGATTGTGTCAACTCGCTGTTTTTCCCACCAAAGGTGCCCAAGGGGCTATTTTGTCCACCAAAGTTTTGCCAACGGACTGTTTTCGCTACTAGATGTGCCCAACAGATTGTTTTCCCACTGAAGGTGCCTAGCGACTCTACCATCGGGTTGTTTTTCCCGCAGAAGGTGTGCCAATGAGCTATTCTTTCCACTGAAGGGGCCTAGTGGCCCTGCCAAAGGTTTTTTTTACCATTGAAGGTGCGTCAATGGCTGTTTTTCTTAACGAAGGTGTGCCAACGAGTTGTTTTTCCTACCGTAGGTGCCCAAAGAACTGTTTTTCCTACCAAAGGTTCCTAGTGACTGTGCCAATGGGCTATTCTTCCCACCAAAGATGCCTAGCTACCATGGCAATAGGTTGTTTTTCCCATAGAAGGTGTCTATTGACCGTGCCAATAGGTTGTTTTGCCTACTAAAGGTGCCTAACGACCCTGTCGATAAGCTGTTTTCCTACTAAAGGTGCCTAGCGACTGCCTAATGACCATGCCAACTAGCTGTTTTGCCCACTAAAGGTGTGCCAACGGGTTGTTTTTCCTGCCAAAGGTGCCCAACATGTTGTTTTGTCCATCAAAGTTTTGTCAACAGGTTATTTTCCCCACTGAATGTGCCCAACGGATTATTTTCCCACTAAAGATGCCTAGGGACCCTACTATCGGGTTGTTTTGCCTGCCAAAGGTGTACCAATAGGTTGATCTCCCCACTGAAGGTGCCTAGCGGCCCTATCAAAGGTTGTTTTGTCCATCGAAGGTGTGTCAATGACTTTTTTCCTAACGAAGGTGTGCCAACAAGTTGTTTTCCCTACTTAAGGTGCCCAAAGGACTGTTTTGCCCACCAAAGTTGCCAAGTGACTGCGTCATTGGGCTATTCTTCCCACCAAAGGTGCTTAGCTACTATAGCAATGGGTAGTTTTTCCTATAGAAGATGCCTATTGACCCTTTCAATGGGTTGTTTTGCCTACTAAAGATGCCTAGTGAGCTTGTCGACAGGCTGTTTTCCCACTGGAGGTGCCTCGTGACCCTGCCAAAAGGTTATTTTTCCCACCGAAGGTGTCTAGTGATTGTGTCAATGTGCTATTTTTCACAACAAAGGAGCCTAACGACCATGCTAACGGGGTGTTTTTCCCACTGAAAGTGTACCAATGAGCTGTGCTTTCCACTGAAGGTGCCTAGAGACCATGCCAACCAACTATTTTTCCCACTAAAGGTGTGCCAACGGGTCGTTTTTCCCACTGAAGGTGCCCAAAGTGTTGTTTTCCCATCGAAGATGCCTAGCGACCATGCCAAGGGGTTGTTTTGCCCACTGAAGGTGTGCCAAGGGGCTATTTTTCCCATCGAATGTGCCTAGAAAATGTGCCAACAGGCTGCTTTTCCCACCGAAGGTGCCTAGGGAGCAGTTTAGTCCACCGAAGTTTTGTCAAGGTGTTTTTCCCACTGAATGTGCCCAATGGGTTGTTTTCCTATTGAAGATGCCTAGCAACCTTACCATCGGGCTATTTTACTTACTAAAGGTCTACCAACAGGTTGTTTTGTCCATTGAAGGTGCCTGGCGACCTAGCAAAAGGCCTATTTTGCCCATCGAACATTTGTCAATAGGTTGTTTTCCCATCGAAAGTGACGAGTGACCCTACCATCTAGCTATTTTGCCTATTAAAAGTCTACCAATGGGTTGTTTTCTCCACCAAAGAGGCCTGGCGACATGCTAAAGGGTTGTTTTGCCCATTGTAGATCTACCAACGGGCTATTTTGCCTACCGAAGTTGTGCCAACGACTTGTTTTCCCACCGATAGTGGCCAACAGACTGTTTTTCCCACTAAAGGTGCCTAGTGATCGTGCCAATTGGCTTTTTCCCCCTAAAGGTGCCTAGTGACTATGCCAAAGGGCAGTTTTTACCACCGAAGGTGCCTAGCGACCCTACCAATGGGCTGTTTTGCCCACTAAAGGTGCCTAGAAAACTTGGCAATGAGTAGTTTTCCCACTAAAGGTGCATAGCGACCCTACCAACGGGCTGTTTTTCCCATTAAAGGCATATAACAACTATGCCAACTTGTTATTTTTCCCACCAAATTTGCCTATCGACCGTGCCAACGGGTTGTTTTGTCCATTAAACATGTACCAACGAGCTGTGTTTCCTACCGAAGGTGCCTAGCGACCTTGCGAACTAGCTATTTTGCCATTAAAGGTCTGCCAACAGGTTGTCTTTCCCACCAAAGGTGCCCAACGTGCTATTTTTCCACCAAAGGTGCCTAGCTACCTAGCTAATAGGCTATTTTGCCACCACAGGTGTGCCAACAGGCTGTTTTACCAACTAAAGGTGTATTTACGGGATATTTTTCCCATCGAAGGTGCCCAATGGACTATTTTTCGACCTAAGGTGCCTAGTGACCGTGTCAATGGGCTATTTTTCACACAGAAGGAGCCTGGCAATCATGTCAATGGGTTATTTTACCACCAAAGGTGTGCCAACAGGTTATTTTACCTACTAAAGGTGCACTAACAGGCTATTTTTCCCATCAAAGGTGCCTAACGACTGTGTCAGTGGGTTGTTTTTCCCACCTAAGGCACCTAGCTACCGTGCCAATAGGTTGTTTTATCCACCGAATGCATGCCAACGAGCTATTTTACCAACTGATGGTGTGCAGAGGAGCTATTTTTGCCACCTATGGTGCCCAGTGAAATGTTTTTCTGACCTATGGTGCCTAGTGACTATGCCAATGGGCTATTTTACCGATCATGCCAACGGGCTATTTTGTCAAATAGTTATTTTACTTACTAAAGGTACCTAATGATCATGCAAACATGCTATTTTTTCCATCAAAGGCACCCAGCAAAGGTGCCAAAAGGTTGTTTTACCCACAGAAGGTGCCTAGTGACCATGCCAATAAGTTATTTTTCCCACCAAAGGTGCCTAGCGATTGTGTGAATAGGCCCTTTTACCCACAGAATATGTGCCAATGGGTTGTTCTGTCTATTGACGGTGTGTAGAGGAGCTATTTTTGCCACCGATGGTGCCCAACAGAATGTTTTTCCCACCTAAGGTGCATAGCTATCGTGTCAACAGGCTATTTTACCAATCGTGCCAATATGATAATTTGCCAAAGAGCTATTTTTCTTGCTTAAGGTACCTAACGACCATGCGAACATGATGTCTTTCCCGTTGAAGGTGCCAACTGGCTATTTTACTGATAGAAGGTGCCTAGTAACCGTGCCAATAGGTCGTTTTTCCTATTGAAGTACTACCAACAGGTTGCTTCCCACTAAAGGTCTACCAATGGGCTATTTTGCCTATTAAAGGTGTAAAGCGAATGTACCAACAGGTTGTTTTTCACATCCAAGGTGCCCAACGGGCTGTTTTCCCCACCGAAGGTGCGTAGTAACCATGCCAAGCTACTGCTTTGCCCACTGAAAGTGTGCCAAGGGGCTGTTCTTCCCATCAAATATGCCCAGCGAACGTGCCAATAGGTTTTTTCCCACCGAAGGTACCTAAGGGGCTGTTTTATCCACTGAAATTTTGCCAAGGGGCTATTTTTCCCTCCGAATATGTCTAAGCGAACATGCCAATAGGCTGTTTTTCCTACCAAAGGTGCCCAACTAGTTGTTTTGTCCACCAAAGAGTGCCAACAAGTTGTTTTTCCCAATGAAGGTGCCCAACAGGCTGTTTTCCCACCGAAGGTGCCTAGCAACCCTACCAACAAGCTGTTTTGCCCACCGAAGGTGTGCCAACGAGCTATTTTTCCCACTGAGGGTGCCTAGCAACCCTTCCAATGGGTTGTTTCCCCTCATTGAATGTCAACAAATGAGCTATTTTACCAATTAAATGTGCCTAGAGACCGTGTCAACAGGTCGTTTTTCCCTCCGAAGGATTACCAACTAGCTATCTTTCCCACCGAAGGTCTACCAACAGGTTGTTTTGCCCACTGAAGGTATGCCAACGGGCTGTTTTTCCCACAGAAGATGCCTAGCGAGCATGCTAGCAGGCTATTTTTGCACCAATGTACCCAATGGGCTATTTTGTCCATCGAAGTTGTGCCAACGGGTAGTTTTGTTAACATGTTTTTCCTCCAAAGGTTTACCAACATGCTATTTTGCCTACCGAAGGTGGACAACAAGTTTTTTTAACCCACTGAAGGTGCCAAGAAAACATGGCAGCAGGTTGTTTTTCACACCAATGGTGCCCAACAGGCTGTTTTGTCCACCAAAGGTGTGCCAACAGACTGTTTTGCCCACTGAAGTTGTGCCAATGGGCTATTTTTCCCACTGAAGGTGCCTAGCAACCATGTCAATAAATTGTTTTGCTCACCGATTATCAGCCAACGGGTTATTTTGCCCACTGAAGGTGCCTAATGACTGTGTCAATAGGTTGTTCTTCCCTTTGAAGGTCTACCAATGAGTTATGTGTCCCATTAAAGGTCTATCAACGTGATGCTTTTTCCACCAAAGGTGCCCAACGGGTTGTTTTGCCCACCAAAGTGCCCAACAGGTTGGTTTGCCCACCGAAGGTGTGCCAACAGGCTGTCTTTTTCATCAAAGGTGCCTAACAAACGTGCCAACAGGCTATTTTTGCCACCAAACGTGCCAACAAGCTATTTTGTCTGCCAAAGTTATGCCAATGGGCAGATTTTCCCACCGAATGTGCCCAATAGGCTGTTTTTTCCCATCAAAGGTGCCTAACGACCCTGTCAATAGGCTAAAGGGTTGTTTTTCTCACCGAAGTTGCATAGTGACCCAGCTAACAGGTTTTTTTACCCACCATATATGTGCCAACGGGTTGTTTTCCTACCGAAGGTGCTTAGCGAGCATGTGAACATGTTGTTTTTCCCACCCAAGGTGTGCCAACGGGTTGTTTATCCCGCCAAAGGTGCCTATCAACCTTATCAATAAGTTATATTTTCCCACTCAAAGTTTGCCAATGAGTTGTGTTTCCCACCAAAGGTGCCCAACGGGATGTTTGTCCCACCGACGGTGCCTAGCCACTACTCCAAGGTGTTGTTTTGCCCACTAAAGTTGTGCCAAAGGGCTGTTTTTCCTATAAAAGGTGCCTAGCAAACGTGCCAATAGGCTGTTTTTCCTATTGAAGGTGCCCAAGGGGGTGTTTTGTCCACGAAAGTTTTGCCAACAGGCTATTTTTCCCACCGAATGTGCCCAACAGGCTATTTTCCCACCGAAGGTGCCTGCCAATCCTGCCACAAAGATGTTTTGCCCGTTGAAGGTGTGCCAACGGGTTGTTTTCCCTACCAAAGGTGCCTAGTGACCCTACCTATGGGCTGTTTGGCCTATCGAAGATGTGCCAACAGGCTTTATTGCCTACTGAAGGCATGCCAACAGGTTGCTTTTCCTACCGAAGTTGGCCAACAAACTATTTTTCCCATTGAAGGTGCCTAGCAACCTTGCCAACGGGCTGTTTTGCTCACTGAATGTTAGCCAACTGGCTACTTTCCCACCGAAGGTGCCTACGACCATTCCAATGGGTCCTTTTTCCCACTAAAGGTGTCCAACTGGCTATTTTCCCCACCAAAGGTGCCTAATGATCCTACCAACGAGTTGACGGGTTGTTTTTCCCATAAAAGGTGAATAGTGATCCTATCAACGGGCTGTTTTGCCCACTAAATGTGTTCTAATGGACCATTTTTCGTACCGAAGGTGCCTAGCAAAACTGTCAATATGCTATTTTTCCCACTGAAGGTGTGCCAACGAGTTCTTTTTCCCACTGAAGGTGCCTAGCGATTGTGCCAGCAAGCTATTTTTGCCACCAACAGAGCCCAACAAGCTATTCTATCCTCCAAAGGTGTGCCAACAGGTAATTTTCCCACCGAAGGTGCCCAATGAGCTATTTATCCCACCAAAGGTGTGTAGCGTCCCTGCCAATGTGCTGTTTTGCCCACCAAATGTGTGCCAATGGGTTGTTTTTCCTACCAAAGGTGCCAAGCGAACGTGTCAACATGCTATTTTTCCCATAGAAGGTGTGCCAACAGGCTGTTTTTTCCATCAAAGGTACCTATCGACTGTGACAACGTGCTATTTTATTGATCAAAGATGTGCCAACAGGTTGTGTTTCCCATCGAATGTGTCCAACGGGTTGTTTTTCCTATCGAAGGTGCCTATCGACTATACTAAGGGGTTGTTTTGTGCACCGAAGGTGTGCCAAAGGACTATTTTTCCCATCGAACGTGCCTAGCGAATGTGCCAAAAGACTATTTTTGCCACCGAAGGTGCCCAAGGGGCTTCTTTGTCCAACAGGCTATTTTTCCTACCGAATGTGCCCAACAAGCTGTTTTCCAACCGATGGTGCCTAGTAACCCTACTACTGGGCTATTTTGGCTTCCAAAGCTACCCCAATGGATTGTTTTCGCCACCAAAGGTGAGTAACGACCCTACCCACGGGCAGTTTTGCCCATCGAAGGTGTGCCAACGAGCTCTTTTTCCTACCAAAGTTGTCCCAACGAGCTATTTTTCCCACCAAAGGTGGCCAATGGGCTATTTTTCCCACCAAACATGCCTAGCAACCCTACGAATAGGCTATTTTGGTCACCGAATATCAGCCAAAGAGCTACTTTAACCACTGAAGGTGCCTTGCGACCGTGCCCTTTTGCCTATCAAAGTTGCCCAACTGACTGTTTTCCCCATTGAAAGTACCTAGCGACTGTGCCAATGTGGACTATTTTCCCCACCAAAGGTGCCTAACGACCCTACCAGTGGGTTGATGAGCTGTTTTTCCCATGGAAGGTGCATAGTGACCCTGCCAACGGGCTATTTTGTCCATCAAATGTGTTCAAATAGACCATTTTTTCCATTGAAGGTGCCTAAAGAAAGTGTCAACATGTTGTTTTTCTTACTGAAGATGTGCCAACGAGTTCTTTTTCCCACTGAAGATGCCTAGCGATTGTGCCAGCAAGCTGTTTTTGCCATCAACAAAGCCCAATGTGCTGTTTTATCCACCAAAGGTGTGCTAACGGGTAATTTTTCCCACCAAAGGTGCCCAACGGGCTATTTTTCCCACCAAAGGTGTGTAGCATCCTTGCCAATGTGTTGTTTTGCCCATCAAATGTGTGCCAATGAGCTATTTTCCCACCTAAGGTGCCAAACGAACATGTGAACATGCTATTTTCCCACAAAAGGTGTGCCAACGGGCTATTTTTTAGATCAAAGGTGCCTAACGACTTTGACAACGAACTGTTTTATCGACCGAAGTTATGCCAACGGGTTAGGTTTCCCATCGAAGGTGCCCAACGGGCTGTTTCTCCCACCGAAGGTGTTTATCGACTATGCCAAGGAGCTATTTTGCACACCGAAGGTGTACGAAAGGACTGTTTTTCCCATCGAATGTGCCTAATGAACGTGCCAAAACACTGTTTTTGCGACTGAAGGTGCCCAAGGGGCTTTTTTGTCCACCAAAATTTACGAGTTGTTTTTCCTATCGAATGTGCCCAACGGGCTGTTTTCCCACCAATGGTACCTAGCAACCCTACCATTGGGCTGTTTTGCCTACCGAAGTTGTGCCAATGGGCTACTTTCCCTACCGAAGGTGCATAACGACCTTGCCCATGGGTAGTTTTGCCCATCGCAGGTATGCCAACGAGCTATTTTGTCTACCAAAGGTGTCCAAATGGGCGGTTTTTCCCATCGAAGGTGGCCAACGGACTGTTTTTCCCACCAAAGGTGCCTAAAAACTCGACCAATAGGCTGTTTTGCTCACCGAACCTCAACCAACAAGATATTTTAACCAGTGAAGGTGCCTTGTGATTGTGCCCCTTTTTCTCACCAAAGTTGCCCAACTGGCTGTTTTCCCCACTGAAGGTACCTAACAATCGTGCCAAAAGGGCTATTTTGTCTACCGAAGTTTTGCCAAGGGGTTGTTTTTCCCACTGAATGTGACCAACAGCCTGTTTTCCCATCGAAGGTGTCTAGCAAACCTACCATCGGGCTATTTTGTCCATCGAAGGTCTACCAATCGGCTATTTTCACTACCGAAGGTGCCTAGTGACCATGCAAAAGGGTTGTTTTGCCCATCAAAGGTATGCCAATGGGTTATTTTACCTACTGAAGGTGTGCCAAAGGACTTTTTCCCACCAAAGGTGCCTAGTGACAGCACAAACTAGTTTTTTTCCCACCAAAGATGCCTAACGATCAGGTCAATGGTCTATTTTTCCCACAGAAGATGCCTAACGACCCTGCCAATGGGCTATTTTGCCCAGTGATGGTGCCTAGAAACCATGTCAATGAGCTGTTTTCCCACTGAAGGTGCCTAGCGACCCTGCCAATAGGTTGTTTCTCCCACTGAAGGTGTCTAGCGACTTTGCCAACGTGCTGTTCTTCCCACCAATGGGCTGTTTTGCCCACTGAACTTATACCAACGAGCTGTGCTTACTACCAAAGGTCCCTAGCAATCGTACCAACCAACTGTTTTGCCTATTAAAGGTGTGCTAATGGGTTGTTTTTCCCACTGAAGGTGTGTAATGTGTTGTTTTCCCACCAAAGCTACATAGCGATAGTGCCAAGGGGCTACTTTGCCCACTGAAGGTGTGCCAAGGGGTTGTTTTTCCCATCGTTTGTGCCTAATGAACGTGCCAATAGACTATTTTTCCCACCAAAGGTTCCCAAGGGGGTTTTGTCCACCGAAGTTTTGCCAAAGGGTTGTTTTCCCCCTGAACGAGCCTAATGGCCTGTTTTCCCTCGAAGATGCCTAGCGACCTTACCACCAGACTGTTTTACCCATTGAAGGTTTTCCAACGGGCTTTTTTTCCCACCGAAGGTGCCTAGCGACCCTACTAAAGGGCTGTTTTCCCCATCGAAGGAGTGCCAAATGGTTGTTTTGCCTACCAAAGGTGTACCAACGGGCTGTTTTACTAACCAAAGGTGAGCCAACGGGTTGTTTGCCTACCGGAGGTGTGCCAACGGGCTGTTTTACCTATCGAAGGTGGCCAACAAACTATTTTTCCCACCAGATGTGCCTACTGACTGTCCCAACGAGATGTTTTGCTCTTTGATTGTGTGCCAACTAGCTATTTTGCCTACCAAAGGTGCCCAACTTGTTGTTTTCCCACAAAAAGTGCCTAGCAACTGTGCTAACGAGAGCTTTTGCCCACCAAAGGTGTGCCAATAAATTATTTTTCCTACCGAAGGTACCCAATGGGCTACTTTCCCACCGAAGGTTCCTAGCAACCACGCCAACGAGCTATTTTTCCCATCAAAGGTGCCTAACGACTGTGTTAACGAGTTGTTTTGCTTACCAAATGTTAGCCAATGGGATCATTTGGCATCGAAGGTGCCTAGCGACCATGTCAATGGGTTGTTTTTCCCTCCAAAGGACTACCAATGAGCTGTGTTTCCCACCAAAGGTCTACCATTGAATGTGCCTAGAGAATGTGCCAATAGGCTATTTTTCCCACCGAATGTGCCTAACGAATTTGCCAATAGGCTATTTTTCCCACCAACGGTGCCCAAGGGGCTGTTTTGTCCACCAAAGTTTTTCCAACAGGCTGTTTTTCCTATAAAAGGTGTGTCAACGGGCTCTTTTGCCTACCAAAGACGTGTCAACGAGATATTCTAACCTATTGCTTTTCCCATTGAAGGTGTGCCAATGGGTAGTTTTCCCACCTAAGGATTGCCAACTTGTTGTTTCTCCCACTGAATGTGCCTAATGGGCTCTTTTCCTACCGAAGGTGCCTAGTGACCCTACCACTAGGTTGTTTTGCCTACTGAAGGTGTTCCAATGAGCTTTTTTCCCCACCAAAGATGCTTAGCAACCCTGCCAAAGGGTTGTTTTATTCATTAAAGGTGTGCCAATAGATTGTTTTGTCTGTTGAAGGTGTGTCAATGGGCTATTTTTCCCACTGAAGGTGGCCAACGGACTATTTTTCCTACAAAAGATGCCTAATGATTGTGCCAACGGATTGTTTTTCCTACCAAGGATGCCTAGAGACCATGTCAATAGGTTGTTTTTCCCACAAAAGGTGCCTAGCGACCTTTCCAATGGTTGTTTTGCCCACTAGTGGTGCCTAAAAACCCTGCCAATGAGTTGTTTTCCCACTAAAAGTGCCTAGAGACCCTACCATTAGGTTGTTTATCCCATTAAAGGTGCTTAGTGGCTGTGCCAATATGCTATTTTTCCCACCAATGGTGCCCAACGAATGTGCAAACGGGTTATTTTGCCTATCGAACGTGCATCAACGAGTTATGTTTCCCACCAAAAGTGCCTAGCAACTATGCCAACCGACTGTTTTGCCCACCAAAGGTGTGTCAACATGTTGTTTTTGCCACCAAGGATGCCCAACATGTTGTTGTCCCACCGAAGCTACTTAGGAACTATGCCAAGGGGATGTTTTGCCCACTGAAGGCGTGCTAAGGGGTTGTTTTCCCATCAAATCTACCTAGCGAACCTGCCCATACGCCGATTTTCCAACCAATGGTTCCCAAGGGGCTATTTTGTCCACCAAAGTTTTGCCAACGGGCTGTTTTTCCCATCGAATGTGCCCAATGGGCTGTTTTCCCCTCAAATGTGCCTAGCGACCCTACCACTGGGCTATTTTACCCTCCGAAGGTGCTCCAATGAGCTGTTTTCCCCACCGAAGGTGCCTAGCGACCATGCCAAAGGGCTATTTTGACCATCGAAGGTGTGTCAACAGGCTATTTTGCATATCGAAGGTGTGCCAATAGGCTATTTTTCCCACTAGAGGTGCCTAGCAACTGTCCTAACTACTGTTTTGCTCACCGATTGTGTGCCAACGAGCTATTTTACGCACCAAAGGTGCCCAACTTGTTTTCCCACCAAAGGCACCTATCAACCATACCAACGGGTTGTTTTACCCACGGGATGTTTTGCCGATCGAAGGTGTGCTAACAGATTATTTTTCCCATGAATGGTGGCCAATGTGCCATTTTCCTAGTGAAGGTTCCTAGTGACCTTGCCAACGGGCTATTTTTCTGACCGAAGGTGCCTAGTGACCATGCCAACTGTCCCTTTTGCCCACAAAATATGTGCTAACGGGCTATTTTGCTTACTGAAGGTGTGCAGAGGAGCCATTTTTGCCACCGATGGCTCCTAACGAAATGTTTTTCCCACCTAAGGTGCCTAAGGACCATGCCAACGAGCTATTTTGACAATCTTGCTAACGGGCTATTTTTTTAACAATCTATTTCACCCCCTGAAGGTACCTAATGCCAGTGCAAACGTGTTGTTTATCCCATCGAAGGTGCCTATCAAAGATGACAACATGCTGCTTTTCCCCCAAAAGGTCTTCCAATGGGATATTTTACCCACTGAAGGTGCCCAACGAGTTGTTTTTCCCACTGAAGGTGCCAAGTAAATGTGCCAACAAGCTGTATTTCACACCAAAGGTGCCTAACGTGCTATTTTGTCCACCAAAGATTTGCCCACAGGCTATTTTTCCCATCGAACATGTACCAACGAGCTGTGTTTCCCACCGAAGGTGCCTAGCGACCGTGCCAACTGGCTATTTTGCCCACCAAAGGTGTGCCAACGGGCTATTTTGCCTATCGAAGGTGTACCAACGGGCTACGTTTCCCACCGAAGGTGCCTAGTGACCAAAGGTGTGCCAACGGATTTTACCCACCGAAGTTTATTAGCGAATGCGTCAATAGGCTATTTTGCTCACCAAAGGTGTGCCAACGGGTTATTTTGCCTATCGAAGGTGTGCCAATAGGCTATTTTCCCATTAAAGGTGCTAGCAATTGTGCCAACGGGCTATTTGCCCCGCCAAAAGTGCCTAGCAACCATGCCAACAAGTTGTTTTGTCCACCAAATGTGTGCCAACGGGCCATTTTACCTATTCAAGGCGTGCAGAGGAGCCATTTTTGCCACCAATGGTGACCAACTGAATGATTTTCCCAGCTAAGGTTCTAGCGACCGTGCCAATGGGCTACTTTGCCAATGAGCTATCTTGATTGCTGAAAGTACCTAGCGACTATGCCAAGAGCTATTTTGCTCACTGAAGGTGCCAACGAGTTGTTTTGCCTACAGATGGTGCCTAGCGATTGTGCTAATGGGTTGTTTTCCCCACTGAAGGTCTACAAACAGGCTATTTTACCAACCGAAGGTGCTCAATGGGCTGCTTTGTTTTCGAAAGGTGTGCCAATAGGCTATTTTTTCTTCGAAGTTACCCAACAGGCTATTTTCTCGTTGAAGGTGCTTAGCGACCCTACCAACAGGCTATTTTACCCACCTAAGGTGTGATAACGGGCTATTTTCCCCACCAAAGGTGCCTAGCGACCATGCCAATAAGTTGTTTTCCCATCGATGGTGCCTAATAACCCGCCAATAGGCTATTTTTCCCAACGAAGGTGGCCAACGGACTGTTTTTCCTACAAAAGATGCCTAATGATTGTGCCAACGGATTGTTTTTCCCACCAAGGATGCCTAGAGCCCATGTCGATAGGTTGTTTTTCCCATAAAAGGTGCCTAGAGACCTTGCCAATGGTTGTTTTGCCCACTAGTGGTGCCTAAAAACCCTGCCAATGAGTTGTTTTCCCACTAAAGGTGCCGAGCGACCCTACCATTAGGTTATTTATCCCATCAAAGGTGCCTAGTGGCTGTGCCAACGAGCTATTTTTCCCACCAATGGTGCCCATAAACTTGCAAACGGGTTATTTTGCCTATCGAACGTGCATCAACGAGTTATGTTGTAATATCCCGTTTCCATATAACAGGTCGGACCAAGGAAACGGGTACACGAGAGAGATCAATCAGAGGAATTAGGAGAACACATCTCATGCTCCTACAGTTGTGAATAGTGAGTAGTGCATATAAAAAACTTACTGTACATGCATTCATGACATTTTCCTGGTATTAGTGTGAATAAAGTGTGATTTTTGAAAAATAGGCTTTATGAGTGTAAAATTGGAATTGGAGAGGATTCCTAGGGTTTTCCAATTTTTAGAGAATTATAGAAATTTTTCGGGGATTTTTTGGAATTATTTCCGGACCCGGAAAATTGTCAAGTGATAGAATAGGGGTCTACCAGTAGTAAAATTGACTGTCCAATGGCACTGGAAACTTAGGCTTATGGAATTAAGAATTTTTGGAATTGAGCCATTGGAAATTGGAGAGAAATTGAAGTGAATTGGAAAGAAAGTAAATAGAGCCAATGAGAAAGTGACATGTGGTTTTAAAAAGATCACTTTATATTAGTTAATTCATTAAAACTTCTTCTTTGACTTCTTTGACTAGTGACCCACGACACTTCTTATCTTCCTTCTTCTTATTAAAGTGATTAGGGTTCCTTCTTTAGAATAAAAATTTGCTTCATCACCGAAGGTGGCTTCCTCATTGGTTCTTCTTGGAGATTTGATCACTTCTCTTCCATTTTTTCACTCTTCTATACCATGTTCTTTGTTCATTGGTTCACCACACTTCCTAACCAAACCCTCACCCCTTCATGAAGATGATGATGCCGTGAATGGAGTGAGAAAGTGGAAATTTTTGTGAAGATGGAAGATTGAAGAATTAAGAGCTAATTGGTAAGATTAGTGGTTTTTATGCTCTTTTATGCTCTTATTAATAGTTACATGCATAAATGAGGGTGTTATATGAATGAATTACATGAGATTATGTTTTGATT
>JAOQML010140649.1:0-15640 GCA_027568935.1 Erythroxylum urbanii | reverse complement strand
ACCTTATCTATGTATGTACTCTGACTTAGGCCTATAAGCTTTCTTGATCTATCTTTATAGATCTTAATGCCTAAAACGTAGGCAGCCTCACCTAAGTCTTTCATTGAGAAATGTTTGCTTAACCAAATCTTGACTACTAACACCAAAGATACAGGCAACTACTACTAAGAACATAGAAGATACTAACTCAACTAGCTCTTACACCAATTTATAGGAAGCTTAAAGAAAGTAGTTATGACTTAGAATTTTGATAACATGTTTTATATGAAATTATATAATATTTTCCTATGTTTCGTTTGATGATGATTTTAATAAGAGATCACAAATTCTTTTTCTATAGATGTCCAATTGAGGTGATTTTTGAGTCATTTAAAACCTAACTCAAAAGGATACAACTTTTTAGAAGGCATAAAACAAAATCAGCACCGAACCTAAAGTAAAACTAACATTGGGCTCATCATATATATACCTAAAAAGTTGCTAAACAAAATATAAGATGATTTAGAATTGTAACAATTATCGGTTCTCGAATTAAACAATCTAAAGATATGCAAAATTATAAATTTAATCACCTTAAATTTTTTATATAACTCTAACTTGTAAAAATTCTTATTAAGGTTATTTATGAGGGACTTTTGGAGGTCTATGATAGCTTCCTTTATCACTAAACTTTTAGTTTTATGGTTTCTTTGTATCAAGAAAAGATTGGAGGAGATCATGAAACTTTTCTAATCCTTTCTTCCCTTTCTTTCTTTTATGTTAGATTACCTCATTTTGGTTTTTTTTTAATGTTTAATAGCTAAAAATCCTATTTAGGATTAAGCTTGGGATGGATCTTTTGATTATTTATTAGGTTAAATTTATTCTATTTATTTTTAATCTTGAATTGGTGCCTAATCACTAGAGATTCATTCTTAGGAATTGTATGAAGAGCTAGGAGGTAAAGTATGATCTATGCACTTAGGGAATAAGCATCATAATGCTAAAGGACCCGAGATTATTATGATAACCAAATAGATTAACTATAATTAATGATTTTTATTAGGCTGAATTGCTCACAGAGAAGTGGTAGTTACTAATTGATCATAATTTTGTGGCCGAAAAGAGGGAATAAATACTTTAGGATAATTTTTTTAGAAATTAAAAAGTTAACACATTTTTTAAGGAAATAGATAGAGTTACATAAGCAATAGTGTAAGTGCAATTATACTAAACTCGTCCACGGCTAAAAAACACTAGAAATACTTTAGGTATCAAATATACCTACTACAATGACTCCTCTGGGTATGCTTAAGCCAGGAAAAGGAGTTATAAGCTAGAGCTAGAGCTAATAATTAAATTAGATAGGAATACTTATTTGAACATTGAATTTGTATATTAAGTGTGTAAAAAGTTTGATATGTTACCCCTGGGCTAAAATCAAGTCCTTACTATATCAAAAATTGTTGAGCCTAAGGTTGTGGATGTCAATCCCAAAGCTGCTAAACAATCTCGCAGTCCTCTCTTTCTGTAGGTGTATATTGTGCATCCCAAAGCCATCACGAGAAAAGAGTGATCATCTTTGGTAAACAGACCTAGATTAGAAGCTCGTATGAAGATATTCTCTAACTCAGTTTCACTACAAAAGAAGCTAAAAGTTTGTTTAACACTTAACTACACCTCTTTAGTAAAAGATCATCTAAAGAAAATGTGGTTGATGGATTCACAAGCTTACATACAAAAGCATCATTAAGAGTTATTTATGGAAAAATATCATTAAGGCGTGCATTATAAGGACTTCCCAAGAGGTTACCTATCTTAGTACTACTTTAGGTTAATTGTTATTTAAACTTAGATAACCTATTTTGTATGATAACTAGAATTCTATATAAGTAAACCCTAAAGCTCTAGCATTTATTATCTTATTTTCTCTTCAATAATAAATATTCTTTTTTGGTTTAATAGTTTGATTTTCATTTTCTAAACTTTGATTATTTAATTTTGTTGATTGTTCTAGGATTAATAAACGTAGTACTATAGTTCATGTGAGATTAATACTTTATATTTAATTTAATTTTAATAGTTTTTATAGTTCAAATATACAATTATAGATTAAGTTAGATTAAGTTTTTAACATCGTTATCTAGGTGTATACAATTGTTATATTTTAATCCTTATTTTTATTTTGTTTTTTATTTCCTCTATTTATTTATAATTTAGCTCTCTTATATACTGCATCTTCAGAATTGGCATCATAATTATGCATTTTTGGGTATGGTAATGTATAATCTTTCAAACTAGAAGAAAACATTCATGAGTAATAAAAAGGGTTACCAAGGGATGTGTTACCATTATGGCATATATAGGCATCCTTCCCATATATGCATGAATATAGAGCGGGATCCTTAATAATGTGAAGATGTTGATTATATAGGTATATGGGTGCCTATAGGGGAAATATTGTAACACCCTTTATACAAAACCTAGGGTATAGGTTGGGGCCTTACAAATATCATAAATAATTATTACTTCGATATGTATCATCCAAAATGAAGTAACTATCCAAATATCTTTTAGGAGAAGCAAAAAGCTAAAGTATGTAGATATATGGGACTATTTAGGTTCCAATAATAGCCTTAATTTCAATAGCAGCCACTATCGTAGGACAATGAGATGAAAGACTTGAATAGGTTGGAAGAGATTTTCAAGATATTTATGTCTTCCATTGATGCATAATTAGATAAATGGGAATTTTTGAACCTCAAGTGGACCAACCTAAAGAGATGGCACAATTTAATTATGCATCCATTAATAATTTAGAGATACAAGACAATCAAAGATGAGATGAATGCTAGAAGAGGTCAAGGCAACCTTAATAGTTATACAAAGACAAAGACAAGAGATCAGATGTTAGCCATACCACTTAAGATTGACATAACACTCGATGCTGAAGATATTTAACAAATGTAATGCAAAGGTCAGATAAGCAAGAAGAAGTAGGTAAGGAAGTAATGAACAAAAGTAAACTAGCATTAGCAACAGTCTTGATAATGAAGATAATTTGCAAAGAAGCAAGTTAGTGTTGGTCTCTTCCATAATAGGCATAAATCACGAACTAGAGTAGTAAACACCTCAACCTACTATAACATAGATTTTCATAACCAAGTAGGATTAAGATGGAGGGAAAGGAAGATATAATTGTTCTTTTGCAAATTCTAAAGAATATATAATTCTTGAAGGATCTCCTTTCCAAGAAGAAAAAGTTCCAAGTTTTAGTGATTAAGTGAAGAGGAGTCTAATATCTTATAAGGAAAAGAAGGGAAATGGGAGAACCTATTTCTAAAAAGTTATGAAAGAGTTAGAAGGCCTTGTATTTTGAAGAAAAAACTAGACGCAAGCTGATAGTGTGAATTGCATCATGTTATAGGGCTTAATTTGTTATGTATTAAGTGTTAATTTGGGTGTTTAATGTGTGTTTAAGCTAGAATTGTGTTAGTTTAAGTGTTTAAGTGTTTTTATGGGTTAGTATAAGTCTTTAAGCTTAAATATTATGTTTTTGAGGTACCTTGATGTGTTTGTTAGTGTTTCAGGGCCCACATCAAAGAACAGAGGAGTTTTGGAGACTTTCAGGCTAAAACTGCGGCCTACAATCGTGGAACAATAGGTCACGATTGTGACATGTGAGACAACCCACGATCGTGGCTTGGCTTAAGGGACACGATCATAACAAAAGACTCTACCACAACCCACAATCGTGGCATTTGGGGCACGATTGTGACATAAAGGTTTGATGTTGGCCACGATCGTGGCTTGCATCAGGCAAACATGCAAACAAGAGAAAAAGTCAAGGTTTAAGGGATTTTTCAGACTGTTTCGACCCTAAAAAAACCCTTAGGCTGCTAAAATATTTAAAGAACATAAAGAACAGAAGAAGGGAACTTTTTTCATCAGCCACATTCCTTAATCCTAAAGAGCTTTATTAAGAGATTAAGGAAGGGAACGAAGGAAGAGAGACACAGAGAAGAAGCCTACATAAAGTACTTCCCGGAACAGGAGGTTTTCTGCCGTTGCTGCCTTTATCATCCATTCCACTAGTATTTTCTAATTTTATTTCAATTTTATTGATGTATAGAATTGGGATAGTTAATAGGATTGTTAAATGTTGAGATTTGTCTAAACTCACCTTTGGGAATTTTGTCTTTGATGTTAATGAAATTTGAATGTCGTGTTTTTTATTGGAATATTTGTTATTTAATTTTTGCACTTCATAATTTGGTAACAAACTGAGAGGGTGAACCGAGTGAAAATCATAAAATTGGGCAAACGAGAGTTAGGTAATTTAATAAATTAAGAATTGAATCAAACCAATGAATTTGTGTAATGAGAGATCTTGCATAGGTTTTCAATAGTTTTTTGGACAACTTAAGATCTAATTTATGTTTGGGATAAATTGTGAATCGAGAGGTTATAATTTCTCATAATCTAATTAGGGTTAATGATTATAACTCGAGAAAGAGTAATCAACTCTAGGACCATCTAGAATCGGTAATTTAATAAACTCATATTCAATTAGGTTTTCATTAAAGTCGGATAAAAATCCCCTCTCTCTTAATTGGTAGTTTTTAGGTTGTTTTGTGATTGGGTGAGCAATTGCTATCTTGTTTATATTTCTGAATTTGAGTATTGGAATTAATTGTATGATTGAATAATTTCTTGTTTAGTTTTGTTTATTTTGAATTTTTGTGAATTGAGTTCAGCCTTAGATTTTAGGACTAGACTAATCCTCCTCGTGAGATCGACACCTTAAGTACTACACAAACAACCCGTGCACTTGGGGAATATTGAAGTTTAAAATATTAAGACTTTGTTATATCGAAACTTGCAATCAATTTTTTGACACCGTTGCTAAGGAGGCAATTAATTTAGTTCTATAGTTTAAAGCGTTTAGTTTAGTTTTTAATTTTTGTTTTCATTCTTTCATTTTATTTCAAAAATTGTGCTTTTGCATGAATATAACAGTCACGAGAGGTTCGAGTCATGCAGCTAAAACGTTAGACTTAGATATCACTCGACTAAAATGAACCTTTAGGAAAGCTTGGCGAGAAGAAGAAGAAGAAGAGATCGTGAAATCAACAATGGCCATAGAATTTTAGTAGAACATGGACCACGGAACAAACCAAGGACGTCAACAACGGACATTTATGGACTTCATGAGGTCAGGGTTTAATGTGGAAAATCAAGGAGTAGCTAAACCGCTTATTTAAGCAGCTTCCTTCAAAATAAAACTATCCCTCCTCAATATGCTTCAGCAGAATATGAAATTTTATGGATTGGCAAATGAGGATCCCAATGCACATATAGCGAACTTTCTCAAAAGCTGTGATACTTTCTGGTATCGTCAGATGTCAGAAGATGCAGTCAGAATTTGACTGTTTCCTTTTACCCTTAAAGATAGAGCGAAGGCTTGGTACTATTTCCTTATCCCAACTAACATCATGACATGGGATCAGCTAGTTCGTGCCTTCTTAGATAAGTAGTTCCCGTTGACCAAGACCAAAAAGATCATCAAGAAATCACCAATTTCTCGCAAAGTGATAGGGAATCGATCTACGAAGCGTAGGAGAGATACAAGGATTTACAACGAAAGTTCCTAAACCATAACCTCCCTAAGGAATTCCTATTGCAAACTTTATACAATTGAGTAAACCCACCGGTGAGAGGCACAATTGATGCAGCTTCAGGAGGATCATTTATGAGAAAGACAGTTGATGAAGCAGAAGAGTTGATAGAGAAGATGCAAAGCAATAGCTACTTATGGAAGAACGAGCAGTGTAGGTAACCTGCTACCTTTAGAGAGCAAAAAGGAATTATAGTGGTTGATCAAATGACAAAAATGCAAATGAAGATCGACAACCTAACGAGACAGCTCAACAGTATGAAGGCTTCATCTTCAGCTCCGATAAAGGTTATACAACTTAAGTGTGAGCTCTGTGGACATATGGACTATGATACTGTGGATTGTTATTTGATGAAGGAAGGCGATCCGGAGCAAGTAAATTACATGGGAGCGCAATATGGACGAGGAGGGGGAAACAATCCCTATTTCAACACCTACAGCCTTGGGTGGAAGAATTACCCTAACTTCTCTTGGACGAACAATGCTGGAGGACAGTTCAAGCCTCAAGTACAAGCGAGCTTCCAGCAAGATAAATCAAGCTCGATGGAAACTAAGTTAGACAGGATTTTGGATAAAATTAGAGGCATGGATGACGCAAATTAAAGGATCGAAAGCAAATTCGAATAAGTAACAAAGAACTATGCCTCGTCAATATATAATCTGGAAGTCCAAGTAGGCCAATTAGTAGAGGCAATTTCTGTTCAAAATGTAGGAACCCTTCCAAGCAATATCGAGTCTAACCTGAGGGAACAGATCATAGCTATCAATCAAACCCAGGATAAGGAACCTAAACAGGTTAAGGAAGAAGGAGATAAAGGAGAAGGTCAAGTAATTAACGAATTCCTTCTAAGTGAGCCCGTAAGCAAGCCAATAAAGGCAACTCGAACTATAATCCCATACCCTATCTTTACTAAGAGAAAGATAATTACATATAGGGCAGTGAGAAATTTAAAGGAGATTGAACCAAATAGGGTCGAGGAAGTGACAGAACAACTATAAATGAAGCTCACATTAAAGGAATCTGTCAAGAAGAAGGTTAAGGAGTGAATATTGGAGGAACACCCTAACGTCGCACAGAAGAAAGAGGACTCAGGGGATTTTTATATTCCTTGCAATATCATTCGAGTTATCGTAGACAAGGCATTCGTGAATTCAGGAGCAGGTATTAACATGATGCCCTACATCTTTAGTCAGAAGTTGGGGTTAAGCGAGTTAGTACCAACAAAGATGTTGGTAAAGACGACCGATAGAACAGTGCATCATCTGAAAGGGATCATTAAGGACGTGCATGTAAAAGTTGATAAATTTACCTTTCTCATAAACTTTTATATACTGGACATTGGAGAAGATGTGGAAGCCCCGATGGTTTTTGGATGACCGTTCTTGACCACTGCTCATTCAACCATTGACATTGATGGGGGCGAATTAACTTTGAGGGTAGGAAAAAAGCAAATAACCTTCTAAGTATTAAAGAAAGACTACAGTTCTTCGTTACCTTCAACGAACATCAAGGAACCCACACCTCAAGGAGAATGGGAAGATATCGAGGATCTTGGGAATGCATTCAGGAAGAAGCAATCATATATAAGAAGGTGAGGAAAGGAGAATCATAAGGAAGGTAGAAACCGTAGCATGGTAGCTCAGGTACAAATTGTGAGATCAGTGACTACATTATCATTGCAACCTTCATTCAAACCATTGTGAACCTAAAAAGAGCGTCAAGCTACCGACGTTAAAAGAAGCACTGCATGGGAGGCAACCTATAAAAAAGTATCTTCTTTGATTATTTATGTTATAACGTTTGAATTTCGTAGTTAGGATTATTTTGTTTTTAAATAAAATTAAAAAGAAATAAGATTTCAGGATAAAGTAGATGATTGATCAAGTAAGCAAAAGAGAGATGAAAGGGTCACAAAAGAATTAAAAAGTGATTTCGGAAAAATGTGAAAAGAACAAAAGAAGAAAAATGGAAGAATTGGTGGAAAACTGCAGGTCACGATCGTGGCCTGCGACTGGGCAGCAAAGGGAAACACGTGTTTTTAAAGAAATTTTTACCATTTTTACCTCCAAGCACCTATATATTCAATTCTAACTTCACTTTTTCATTCACTTTCACTTTTACTCTATCTCTCTAGAATTGAAACCTACAAAAGCTCTCACATCTCTCTACAAAATTTCAAACCTCTAAATTTCTTCCAAATTCTACCTAATTCCCAAGAAATATGCCGCGCATTAAGCAATCAACTAGACAGGAGCAATTAGGACGAAATCAAGTTGCGGGATGTGGGAGAAGAAACAAAGTAGCAGACTTTAGAGTGCCCTTCCCTATCTACATAGAGGAGGAAGGTATTCATTTCCAATCCTTAAATGCTTGACAAATGGTAGTTCCCAAATATTTTGATTTTGAAACGCTCGATAGGTTAAAATTGCACAAAAAGGTAGAAAACTTAGCTAAACGAATCCAGTGGACCCAATTTATACGTTTCCAATTTCTTGTCTTCCAGGAGCTTACTTTGAAATTTTTCACATGCCTATCCTATGACCCTAGGAACCCCAAGGAATTGTGGTTTAGGTTGAGAGGAAGAGCTTATAAACTGAATATAGAAAACATGTGCGATATGTGTGGGTTCCTCGAATCCTCCATTATTGGTCAGCATGATAATTTGTCTCCTTTTCGATATTGGAATGAACTCACTAGAATAGAGTAATTTCATGCAAAGAATGCTCACAACAGCATAATAAGATCCCATGAGCACTTATTGCTACACAAATTCATATGTTAGCTGGTTTTTGATAAATCAGAAACCAATAAGTGTTCCACAAAGGAACTCTTTACGTTGTGGTGCATTGACCACAACATTCCAGTATCCACACATGTGCTAAGAGGAGCAATAATTTAGGTTTGAGGTACCTAGTGTCTTCCATTACTGAATATTATGACGTGGACCGTAGTGGGTTAACTGTCCACCTCCCTGACTTCCTAAACCATCACCATTTATGGCAGGCTAAAATCCTTAAGACCAACAACATGGAACTTAGGGATATCATCCAAAAGATATAATGTTAAGATTAGGGCCAGTTAGGTGAGGTCAAGTTCAGCACCGCCTCAGTAGGTAGAAGAGGACTCAACTGGTGAAGAGTCTGAGGAAGAGAAAGAAGCTCAAGATCAAGGCTGGAAGAAAGTTCTAGAGGCAATCTCTGCAACCATCAAGACAGTTACTGATACATTAGCGGAGCACACCAGAATGATAAAGGAGATGGCCCGAACTCAACGACGCTAGAGTCGGGATATACGTCGTATCCATCGATATTTTGAGACTCAGGACATTTAATTGCCGCCTCCGACACCATCCCCACCTCCATCTCCTTGAGATTTTGTTTAACTCATTTTGCTTTTTCAAATTATTCTTTATTTATATTTTTATTTATTTTTTGTTTACTTTAATTTATGTTCTTTCTTTTCTTTTATTTGTATTCTTATCTTTCTTTTCTTTTATGTGCTTATTTGTCCCTTTCTCACATTGAGGACAATGTGTTGTTCAAGTGTGGGGATGGTTATGTGTTTTGCTTGTATGTGATTTTGCATATGGTATGATAATGTTATGTTCCATTTTGTGAATTGTTTGAATGTGTCAATGGCTTAGATGGATTAAAATTGATTTAATTTTGAACATAGTCTATTAGGTTGTGAATAATCATTAGCTCGCAAAATTATTGAATTGGGGTCTTTGGATAAATATACAACTTAAATAGGATTTAGTGTAAGTTTAGCACTCTCTAAATTGCCACATTCATTCATAATTTAAGGCCTTCTATCTTAAGTAACTTTACTAGTATTTTTCATGGAAATGAGTAGCTAAAACAACAAGATAGGCAATAAAAAAATAAAAAAATGTTTGTTAAATAAATAACTATCGTACTGACCTTCGGGTTATGAATAGAGCTAGTAGCCATTTGAGAATGTGATATAGCTAAGTAACCGGATCAACATGCATTACAAATGTGCCTCCGTGTCAATAAGCTATAATGACGTTTCAACCAAGCTGTTTAATAAAAATGACTTAGTCAAGTAACCATATCAACATTTATCGCCAATGTTTGCCTCTGAGTAAAAGACTAAGTCCTTGTTTAAATAAATAAATAAATAAATAAAATGTGTGTGTTCTTAATAAAAACCTACCAGACTTGTAATAAGCTTAACTTTTCATGAAAATATACTTAGGAACAGTTACAGAGTATGAATGACTAAAGAATTATTAATGTGTGTGTGCAATTGAAAAAGGTAAACAAATTAACACTTGGATCTAGATTAATTTGTATATTTAGTTCAAATCACTTAGACACGAATTTTGCATGTTAATGATTTGATAAAACTTGAATGATTGCGTTTAAAATTAAATGTATTTCATGAAATTGAAGCCATTGCCTCATTACTGCATTGTGTATTGTGTGTTTGTTATGTAATTGTTATTTTGTTTGCTTGAGGACAAGCAAACGTTTAAGTGTGGGGATGTTATTAGGTGTGATTGAATCATATTTTAGGGTTTAATTTGTTATGTATTAAGTGTTAATTTGGCTGTTTAATGTGTTTAGGTTAGAATTATATTCGTTTATGTGTTTAAATGTTTTTATGGGTTAATATAAGTCTTTGAGACAACCCACGATCATAGCCTAAGGGATATGATCATGATAGAAGACTCTACCACAACACATAAAGGTTTTATGTTGGCCATAATCGTGGGATGCAGGGCCACGATCGTGGCCTGCGTCGACAAATGTGCAAACAAGAGAAAAAGTCAAGTTTCGAGGGATTTTTCATACCGTTTCAACCCCAAAAAAATCCTAGGGCTACTAATGTATTTAAAGAACATAAAGAACAGAAGAAAGGAGCTTTTTGTATTAGCCATAATCCCGAACCCTAGAGAGCTTTATTGAGAGATTGAGGAAGGGAATGAAAGAAGAGAGACACGAAGAAGAAGCTTACGAGAAGTACTTCCTAGAATAGGAGGTTTTCCACCGTTGCTACCTCTATCATCTGTTACACTCGTATTTTCTGATTTTATTTCAATTTTATTGATGTATAGAATTGGGATAGTCATTTAGAATAGGATTGTTAAATGTCGAGATTTGTCTAAACTCACCTTCGAGAATTTTGCCTTTAATGTTAATGAAATTTGATTGTCATGTTTTTTATTGAATTATTTTTTATTTAATTTCTGCATTTCATAATTCAGTAACAAACTGAGAGGGTGAACCGAGTGAAAATAATTAAATTGGGCTAATGAGAGTTAGGTAATTTAATAAATCAAAAATTGAATTAAACCGGAAAATTTATGTAACGAGAGATCTTACATAGATTTTCGGTGGTTTTTTGGACAACTTAAGATCTAATTTATGTTTGGGATAAATTGTGAATCAAAAGGTTGTAATTTCTCATAATCTGATTAGGGTTAATGATTATAACTTAAGAGAGAGTAATCAACCCTAAGACCATCTAGAACCAGTAATTCAATAAACTCATAATCAATTAAGTTTTCATTAAAGTCCGATAAAAATCCCCTTTCTCTCGATAGTTTTTAGGTTGCTTTATGATTGGGTGAGCAATTGCTATCTTGTTTATATTTATGAATTTGATTATTGGAATTAATTGTGTGATTGAATAATTTCTTGTTTAGTTTTGTTTATTTTAAATTAATTTGAATTGAGTTCAGCCTTAGATTTTATTAGTAGACTAATCCTCCTCAAGGGATCGACATCTTAGGTAATACGCGGACGACCCGTGCACTTATGGAATATCGATGTTTAAAATATTAAAACTTTGTCATATCGAAACTTGCGATCACAAGCCTTTAATTATAGATCCAAGATTAAATGCTTGAGTAAGAAATCTAGCTAAAAGACTTCTAAAAAGGTGCTTATTAGTAGGCAACTAAACATTCAACTTTACTTTTCTTTTATTTAGTTCCTTAGTTCAAGTTTTCTACTAATGTTTTCTTCATTAATTTTTGTATAGGTATTCTCAGATGTTGCCTCATCAAATATGTATAGATAAAGGGGAGTTTTTTTTACCTTTTTTGTGTCTCATACTTCCTTCCATTATCTTATTTTTTTGACATTGAGGACAATGTTATTTTTAAGTGTAGGGGTAATCTAAGATTTTTATTTAAGTTGAATTTTTTCAAGTTGTTGTGTTAGTATGCTTTAGGTTAATTTTTTACTTGTTATTAGGCTTAGGATCTCATTAGTTACTTTAGGTTAATGACATAAGTTTATATATGATTTTATGTTGAGATTGATTAGTAAAAATTAGATACATAATATGATTAAGTGAATGCTATGAAAATCACTTTGTGAGTACTATGAAACTAAATTTGTTTAGTGAAAAATACTTTGGTTTATTGAGTTTCCCATGAGAAATTAGGCCTTTATATAATATTCTTTCTTTCTTATATCTTCTTTGATTTTGAATTTCTAGAACTTAGACTTCATCTTTTTGAGATTACGTATAAGATATGTATAAGTATTTTACATATATGGGATTTATAAATATTAAAATGATAAAAGGCACTTAGGATTAAGTGGATTAAGTTTTGATTGTTAAATACTTGGTCTTGTTGACATGATCATAAGAGTTAATTGGCAATAATTATAGTTTCACTATTGATGATATCAACTATTTAGTATCAAAAATTGATTTCATCAATAGCAAAACTATAATTATTGCCAATTAAATCTAATGATCATGTCACTAAGACCAGTATTTGGCAATTAAAGCTCAATGTAATGCATTACATAACAATTTTTTTTAGCCGAACATAAAGAACCGTGGTTATTAAAGTTGCTATGCTGAATCTCTAAAATAAAACAAATTTTACAAAGTTTTAGATGTCACAAGATGACGACAAATATCTTAACTTCTTCACATGCATGAAAGTGCAGAAAAATAATTTAACAATCTTTTATATGGACATTGAATACTATAGCAATTATAGAAAAAGGTAGGCGCCCGAGTTTAAAGATATAATCTGTTGTTAGTAAGAAATTTATTACTTGTAATGGTAAGTAAAATGTATTTCAAACAAAACATAGATACATGTTTCTGAGAAAATTATAGATAAAAAATGACTGAAAATTATATATCAAAAACCAAAAATAAGGACCTGTACTTTGCAGAAAATTAGAAGTTTTTTGTTATATTAGTTAGAATGGTTTGTATCTTTGGCCAATCAGTTGGCATAACCAAAAATCATACTATCCTTTCCTAAATTCGATGGGGATGACCCACAAGGTTGGATATACAAGGCAGAACAATTTGTTGCCTTTAAATAGGAGTCGACTGACCAACAAGCACAACTAGCTTCATTTTGTCTCATAAAGGTGGCACTACAATGGCATGAGTGGCTTACCAAATTTAAGGGACCTCTCTCCTGATCTGAATTTGCCCAAGCCGCTTATGTGATTTGGTCCTATGGACTACGACGATCCTTCGGAGGCTCTCACGAGGCTTCAACAAACTACTATGGTAGTCGCTTACCAAAGGCTCTCCCATCAAGTAGACGGTTTACTTGAGGCCTTATTAGTCAAAAACTTCATTGCCAACTTAAAGGATGAAATACGACTTGATGTTAAAATCAAACATTTGAGGTCTCTAGTCGAAACCATTGAGGTGGCACATTTGATAGAAGGGTGGAACCAACTACAAAGTCAACCTACACCAATGTTTAGCCAAACTTAACCACTGCAACAGCATGCGTAAGCGTCAATATTGCACCAAGCATATTGGGTCCAGTTCTAGCAGTTCGAGTGACATCTTCCACCCCAAACGTTCGATGAATCACCAGTCAAGAATCTAAGGGGCGACGTGAGAAGGGTCTCTGTTAATACTGTAATGAAAAGTTTGTTCCTGGACATTGTTGTGCAAGACCCCAACTTTTTATGATTTCAGAAGCATCCGAAGATGAGATACCCGAATTGTTAAATGAGCCTGTGACTGAGGTGGTACCTGAAATCTCACTCCATGTGATTGGTAGAACAGAACACCCTCAAACATTATGAGTTGTCGACAAATTAAGAACTTAAGATATTATTGTCCTAATTGATGGCAGAAGCACCTATAATTTCATTAACCAAAAGCTAGTCCGTAACCTCGGCCTGTATGTGATTCGAAACGAGAAAATTCAAGTTATGATGACCAACAAAGAGAAGATCGAGTGTGTCGGGATGTATCGCGCTCTCATCGTAGTTATTCAGGGATGTCTGATTTCTACGTCTTATCAATAGTTCCCTGTCCGCTCATTCCTGGTGTCCAGTGGTTGGCAATGCTTAGTCTAATTGAAACCGACTATATGTGTCTCATAATGACATTTGCAAGGGATGGGGTGACGTATACCTTTGGAGGAAAGATTCAACCTAAGTTTGGGAGTCCTTTCACCTTAAAGATCACATAACAACCGAATTCCCCTTCTCCCAAACACCCCACTAATATTTGTTCGATCGTATAGGTATCCACACTGCTAGAAATCAGAAATAGAGGAAATGGTGTTTGAACTTCTTCAGTAGGGTTGATACAGCAGAGTAACAACCTTTCTCCTCCCCTGTTCTCTTACTTTGAAAGGCTAGTAGAGAATGGCGATTTTTTTTAATTACAAGGCACTCAATGATGTCAGGGTTAAACATAAATACTTGATACCTGTAATCGACAAACTACTGGATGGGCTCCACGGTGTGAAATACTTTTCGAAATTGGATCTCCGTGTTGGTTATCATCAAATTCGAGTTCATGGAGATGACATACTTAAAACGGCTTTTCAAAAACATGAAGGACATTACAAGTTTATGGTAATGTCATTCAACCTCACTAATGCTCCAGCCATGTTCCAAAGTCTCATGAATGATCTATTCATACCTTATTTGAGGAAATTTATCTGGGTGTTTTTTAATGATATCCTCGTCTATTCCAAGACATGGGAGGACCATCTCGGCCATTTACAAGTGGTTCTCTCCATTCTTACCACCAACAACTTGTTTGCTAAAGAAAACAAGCGTCTCTTTGGCATCACTACGATTGAATATCTTGGCCACATAATTTCAATTGAAGGCATAACAATTGGTCCTTCGAAGGTCCAGGTGGTGGTGGAATGGCCAATTCCAACAACCATCCATGATGTACAAGGTTTCTTAGTTCTGGCAAGCTACAATATGAAACTCATTCACCATTTTGGTAGCATTGTTGCGCCACTAACCCGGTTGCTCTCCAAAGACGAGTTCAAATAGACGGACAAGGCAAATATGGCATTCTAACAACTGAAGACTGCATTGGCCATCGCCCCCGTGCTTGGCTTGCCTAACTTCTTCTTGCCTTTCATCATCGAATGTGACGCATTTGGGGTCAGACTTAGGGTTGTCCTCTCCCAACAAGGTCGGCCTATAGCATACTTCAGTGAAGCTTTAAAGGGGTCAGCATTGTCTCTCTCTACCTATGAAAAAGAGATGTTGCGCTTGTTAAATCCATTTGCAATTGGCAACTCTATCTTTTAGGTCGTTCTTTCACCGTCTGAACTGATCAAAGGAGTCTTAAGTACCTGTTGGAACAACGAATCATAACCCCAACTCAAGCTCGTAGGTTACCCAAGCTCCTAGGCTATGATTACAAGATTGAATACAAAGTTGGAATTGAAAACTAAGTTGCGGATGTCTTATCGCGTCATCTTAAATTCCAATTTCTATCTGTGTCTCGACCCCAAGTAGATTGGTGAGCACAGCTCCAAACTGAATGTGCCTCATACCTATTTTACTAAGATCTTGGCGTATGGTATAATAAAAGCAAGGTTTGTAAGAGTTTTATCCGACAAACTCATATACTCTTACCTGTGATGGTCCACGACACACCCCTCGTGGATGGATGGTCCACCCGCAACCACTCCACCTCTATCTGTCGCCCACTTCCTCAACCTTCACCCACTGTGATGGGCAGTAGGGTCTGCG
>JAOQML010140644.1:0-15642 GCA_027568935.1 Erythroxylum urbanii | reverse complement strand
TATATTTGATACATAAAGTTTTTTAAATTTATAATTAAATCAATTTATATTAAAATTAAATAAATCAATTATAATTAAAGTCTAACTCTAATTATAATTAATTTAATTTTAATAAAATCAAATATCTCATATTTGACCCCTAAAATTTCTCAAACTTTATAGTTAAGTCGAACATAATTGAAATTGATTTTTTTAATTTAAATTGTTCTATATGTGTGACCCACTAGGTTCCTAATATACTGACAATAATTATAAATTACAATTCTAACTCAGAATTAGAGTCAAATAAATTAAAACTCCTTTTAATTTATCTTTAATTTTTCAATTAAAAATTTATAATTATAGATCAAGATTGACGTTTAGCAACATGTTATGACCACCCAAATATTAGAAATGTCAAAGTGGTTTGACTTAAGCTGTCTATGCATGGTTATGATATATAATTTAACCTTTTTTGTTCATTGTTACTAATTAGCATTTGATTTATAACTGATATTTGGAAACACCTTTTCAAATGTCAATTCACTCTAACCAGATAATTCCATAAATCACTACTAATAAAAAATAATAGAACATTCTCGTTGATTACTACAGAGTGACGAATCCTTTATTGACTTACTCAACTATTTCCATATAGTTCTACATCCAAATACTACCGATTAAATTATCCTAGATAACTAGCATCAAAACACAATAATTCCTACATAAGATACCTTAGTAATTTCAAATCTAAGGATCAATTATACAACCATCATTATGAAGAAATCCATATACATATAAGTCATATTCCATTTAGGTTCCTCATAATTGGGTTAGTTTAGTGAACTTACTCCTTAATAAGTACCTAAACATTAATTTAAATATTTCCATATTTTAATTAATGAGATTAATTACTTTCTTCATAAGAAAGAAACATAATTTGTGATAGTTTTATCGTTTCATCAATATCCTGTCTTGATGAAACTATAATAAAACAATTTAAGAATAATAGGTAAATGTAAATTGAATCTTATAATTATGATCTCATCATAATTTCAATTATATAGTAATTATTCCAAAATTTTACTTTTAGTATTAAAATAACAAAAGTAATTAACTTAATACATAAAGATAAAGAATTCCTTTTAGTAAGTAGACAATAATGTCATACTTCAAATTGCAACTAACCGATTGGCTACAAGGGCATAAACTAACATCCTTCGACATTATTTTAAGAGCCTAAAGTAGTCCATTACATTATTGTCACCCAAGGTGTAAGATTGAGCGGAAGCTCATCCCTAAAGCAATCTCATTCTTGAAGTATCAACAAGTATGTATCATTTAAATCATCATTGAAAGGTATAAAAAGTTCATATAAGTGGTTGTAATGGAAATTCCTAAAATTGGCCTATTTATAATTTACGAGCCTTAACATAAATGAGAGATAGTATTTCATATTACAACCAAATAGTATAGTATAATTTGGACAAAGAGTAGCACCCAAACTTTCAAAAACAATTTGCTATAAATTTATAAATAATAGTAAGTCCCATTTAGCCTTATAATAAACTAGTTTTGGTTAAAAACAAGGTTAAATTTTTTTAAATGGTTGGTCCTAAAGTAAAAACTAAAGACAAGGGACATATTATATTTCTAAATATCCCTAATAAAACTTCTTCCCTTTTCATATGTAACAAGAGATCCATAATTGCATCTATTTTAATTGTGTCTACTCAAATTCATTTGGGAATCATTTATAAACCTCTACAAACTCAATTAGAACTACAACATTTGTTCAAGAATTTCAAGATGGCACATATAAACTTAGTTATCTGTAAACTCTCTTTAGTTTGCTATATTTATAGCTTATGACATGATAGAGACTACAAAAATTTCAAGATGATAGCATGGGACATTGATTGTTAACTGGATTAGATTAGTCAGCATTGCGAAGCGAATTAATGACAACTTCAAACTTGAGATCAACAGTCACTGGAACCTTTGAAATGAGGACCAGCATGGATTTACAAAGAGCATTGTCAGCTCGTCTAACTTGCAACTTGTTGCACTTCCCTGACTATTGACCTAACTTCTCTGAAATTAACTAAGTGTAGGTGATGTTCTAAAATACCTAAGTTCAATCTATTGTATCCACTATATGGCTCTAAAAGTGTGCAAGATGTTACACTCAAATTATATTTTGATTTAAATAAATAAATTACTTACCAAAAATAAATAAGAGTGGTAGCATTTGGGAATTATGTTGGTGACTAGATTCAATAATCACTGACATCTTTTTCCATTCTTTTTATGGTTGATAAAAGCTATTTTAGATATTATCTTTTTCAAAAAATAAAAGATTTCATTAATAAACAAATATATACAATAAAAGGAAGCAACTGATTTAAAGATAATGCAAAAAGTAAAAACTAGATTACAAGGTCTTATAAATCCTAGTAATTAGTTAAGTTTAGTGTCCATCTCATCCTCATGTTGGTGGATAAGTTAGCAGTTATTCCCTTAACTAACATGTTTAGTCAGATTTAGAGAGTAATCTTTTGAAAGAGTAGCTATGAATTTCTATTTTATTGTCTAAAGATCCTGCAATTCCTTTCTTTCCAAATATGGTAAACCATTGAGGCCCAACTAATCTTGAGTGCTTTATAATCTATTTGATTTTCCATTTTAGTATTCACTAACCAATTAATTGTCTCCTCCCATGAGTCTTCTGAACTATGGATATTCAAAATTGCTTGTAAACCTCTCCAGATCTTCTGAGTGTATCTACAGTTAATCATGATTTGTTCCAAACTTTTTAAAATCTATATTGACTTATAGTTTAGTGAATTTAATGGCGATCTTAAGTTTGTTCTTTGTTGATAGTCCACCTCATCCCTATCTAAAATATAAACTAATGTGCAAGTCTAATATCCTTATCCCAGACCAATTTTGTCTAGCCCATTCTTAATTGTTATTCATTCTGTAAAAACTTTTTGCAAAATTTAGTGTTGAACTCATCAGATTTATTAGCTATCCACTTTGTTCCATCTTGGTCTCTCTATTGGCATCTTGGTACTTGATCCAATATGATGTCAACACCTCTACGAATATGGTATGGCCATTTCCATTGATTGTTTCTAATTAGGCTAAATACGCTTATTTCAGGGTCATGACCAGTTTCAGATGTTGTAGTTCCTCCACTTTGTATGAGGATCCCCGATAATGCCAGTAGTCATACCAAAAATATATTTTATCACCATCCCCAATTTTATAGAACACTAGGCTTTGCATCCTTTGTCTTGTGCTTAGGATTTGCTCGAATTCCCTAATATGTCTTGCTTATTCTTTAATGTCCAATGCTGTTATTTTTAATGAACACATTATGTATCCATTTCACATATAAGTCCTCCTTTTTGCTATACCACCACCATAGGTTCTTAGCTAGACATATTATACCGATCACCCTTGCTTCTTCCTTAATTCAATCCATTCTATAAAAACTCCCGTGGTTTCCTATCCACCTCCTTAAGTATACTTTTGGTATAGGTAAGTAATTGAGCCAGTAGTTTGTGACATTACTCAGGATTGATTGTATTAATTATAGCCTACCTCTATTGCTCCGGAACCTATTACTGCATTGGTTTTGCCTTCCGTGAATGGAATCCAACATTGGTTTATAGTCAACTAAATTTATTCTTCTTTGCAAGATTGGACCTGTTAAGTACTTGAAAGGTAAATTTCCTTGTTTCATTCCCATTTCTTTTACTTTATTGGTTGCATCATTATTGAAGTTGCTTGAAAGATTATAACAATCCTTTTTAGGGTTAAACCTTAGCCTTGACATCTCTTGGAATTCCTCTATAGAGTGTATAAGTAATGGAATTTCTTTATATCCTGCAAAATAAAATCACGTCATTTGCAAAAGCTAGGTGGGTTAACTTCATACCTTTCCATCTATAATGGAATTGGAATTCAATACGTGTTCTTATCGTCCTTAAAAGGAGAGTCGTCAGGGCCTCCATGTAAAGAATAATTAGGTAAGGGGAAAAAGGATGCCCTTTTTTGAGTCATTTCCTATCGTTTATCAGTTTGGTAGGTTCCCTATTCACCAATATAGCCATAGCAGTAATGGTTACACACTCCTCTACCTAATCTCTAAACAATTCTGGAAAGTCTATAGCTTTCATAATATTGAAGAGGAAATTCTAGTTAACTGAATCATATGCCTTGGTTAAATCCATTTTGATTTTATAGTTTTCATTTTCCTCTTTGAGTTCTACCCTTCTAGTAACTTCTAGGATAGGAGTATATTGATGTTTACTCACCTCCCCTTTATAAATGCATTTTGCTCAGGACTAACAATTTTTTGACAAGCTTGTTCTCAATCTATTAGCTAGAGTCTTTATAATTATCTTGTATAGGAAGTTTAGCAAGTGATAGGTTTGAATTGCTGAAGTCTTTCTGCATTGCTTTATTTATTATGAGGTATAAATATGTCTTATTCCACTCCTTGAGGATGATTTTTTCCCCTAAAGGAACTCTTGCACTACTCTTATAACCTCTTCTTCCAACATTTCCTAATTTCTCTAAAAAATATCCCATTATATTCATCTGGTCCAGTGAAGTTGTTAGGGTTCAATGAAAAGATAACATCCTTTATCTCATCCCTTATAACTTCCCTAATTAGTTGACTTTTGTTTCGTTAATCAATCTCCTTGATTCCTGCAATCACTTCTTCTGTAATTTCCTTAACTTGAGTTTTAGCTCCATACTGTTTGCTAAAATAATCAGAGGCTACCTTTTTCTTACCCTCCTGATCCTTATGTTTCGTACCTGCATCATCTACCAACACCTTAATAGTGTTTTTATTTGTCCTTGAAGAAATAGAGCTCATAAAACACTTTGTGCATCTCTCACCCTCATTTAACCAGGTCATTCTAAATTTCTGTCTTTGTAATGTATTAATATTCAACATAACTTAGTATTTGGAGACCAACTCAACTTCCTCCTTTCTTAGGTGCACATCACCAGGACTTACTATTAGTCTCTCCTGGCACTCCTTTAGCTCATTCAAACCCTTAACTTTCTCCTTTTGTTTTGGTTTAAGTGAGTCCCTACTCAGTTTTTTTTTAGTTTTCCCTCAACTCCTTCAACTTTTTACTCAGTATGTATCCCCTAGAACCAGTGACTCCTAACTTTAACCTTTCATTGGGTATATCCCTGAACTCTACATTGTATGTTTGATTATTGTAGATTTTGAATAGAGCCTTCCATTTCCACTCACCTGTTGCTATCTCCACCATTATAGGACTATCGTCAAAAACATTAATTCTTCAAATGTAGCATTACAAAGGGTAAATTGCTCTATCGACTTGCCATTCACCATGCACCTGTCAAGCTTCCGCATTAAGAACCATTCTTTATCTTGTTTATTGTTCCAAGTAAAGGCATTCCCATACCATTTTAAGTTTATCAGTCCTAAACCTTTCACCTGTTCTTATAACTCCCTGTAATCTTGATATTTCTATCTTCTCCCTCCTTTTGATTCATTTGATTTAAGAGTCCAATTAAAATTTCCAATTACTGCCCATAGAATTCTGATGTAGTTGCAAAGTCTTTCAATTTCACTCCAAGCACCCTACCTGTAATTACAAACTCCTTTCTTGTTTCTTTGATTAGGACTTCACAATGTATCATTTGGTCATCACAACTTGTTTGATAACTTCCAATTTCTGAGCATTAAACCTAATTATTACCCTACCATTCATATGTTCTTCATGGTTAGTTATCACCCTCCAATGTTTATTCAAGAACCATAAGCCTTTTCCCCATTGTTTCCTCTTTATTTTGGTTTCCAAAAAACTAAAAAGATCTGCCTTCTACTCCTAATCAAGTCCCTAACTGTAAATACCTGACATTCCAAGCAGTACTATCTTCATCATTTCTTCTTCTTTCTTAAACTCTTCCTCGTAAACTTTCTGTTTGATCCTGCGGAGATAGAAGTTATATCATGTAAGTAACTTGATGCTTCCTCTCTTTCCAAAACAGGAGTACCAACTCTACATCTGCCTGCATTCTTTCCATTTCATCATTGTCCCTTTTCCCTTTCCCTACTATGTTCTTCTCCCCAATAATTGTATCAACATTATTTAGGTCCTCACATCTGTTGCTTATTCCTTTCCCTACTAATCTCCCCTAGATCCTTACTATTCTAGTTATTGGTCCCTTATATCACTGTCCCTGCCATATTACTTCCCACCAAGTTTATTACCTTGTTTTTGTGATAGTCAATACTTTAATACCTAGTCCTCCTATGTTATTCTCCTCCAGGTTCATGACCTACCTTACTTGTTCCTAAATTACTTGTTTCCTTTATCTGATAAGTTATCCTCCTCTTAATTCATCTTTTTTTAAATCTCATTATCACTTGTTACTTCTTTTCTTGCTATAGTAGCTTGCACTTATTCTTAGATATCTTTCAAGTCTTACTTTACCTCCTAACAATACTTTTTTCTCCATACTTTTTTCTTCTTTTAAGATTTTGGTCTCCATATATATGACATCCTCATAGAGTCTTCCTCTAGTCCACCATTCACCTTCAATCTCATAATTCTCAGAGAATTAGGGAGCTTCTTTAAAATATCATCTATACATACCCTGGCATAACCAATTCTCTTTATAAGTGTTGTATTCTCATCTAGCCTTGAAGTGTTCCCTATTTTGCTTGCAATATAACTCATACCTTTTAAAAACCAACATTCCAAGGGCACTT
Source organism: Erythroxylum urbanii (assembly GCA_027568935.1). Lineage (NCBI taxonomy): Eukaryota > Viridiplantae > Streptophyta > Magnoliopsida > Malpighiales > Erythroxylaceae > Erythroxylum > Erythroxylum urbanii. The sequence goes on along the minus strand of JAOQML010140644.1, from coordinate 8,891 downwards.
ATGAATATTGACCCATAAAGGGATGGAATTTTGCTTGCTTCTATTTAATTTCATACTCGAATGCCACTTCTTGATGAGTATTGGATGCCCCATCACCTACCATGGCCTTGCTTCTATTACATTTTATGCATTCTCCTTTTTCTTGAATTTGAACACAAAGACTTCAACTTTATTAACAATTAAATTCTCTAGAACCTTGTTCCTCCATGCAAACATGGACCATTTTACTCATAATTGGAAACACCAATCTCTTCTTAAAGAAAAAGCCCACAAGCGAGGTTCTCCATTTCTGCACTCCTTAATATAGCAACTTTAGAGGAGCCTAAATTGGGATCTCAAATTCAGACTCCACAAACCTAAGTTTTCCACGACTCCCAGAGTCACTTACAATGGAGCTCTATATCATTCTTTTATTTTCTTCCCTGCAGTGCTGTCTAATCGAGAGACCTCTAAGAGGGGGAAATTTGAGGGGTTAATTTGGATCTCTGTGTTTTTTGAGTTGAGTAAAGGTTGAATTTTTTAGTTGTTGTTATCGGGTTTCTTCTGCTCCATTTAGGATAAGGATGGTCGGTATTATAATAGTCAGATTCCAAAATTACTGAGAGTTAGAGTGTTAGATTACTTAGCCATATAAATTACATCATATTAGAATGAATTTGGTGCATTTAGTACATGATTTTCTGATTTCATTCACATGTATGATATAAGCATACATATATGAATTTTGATTTAGAAAAATTATACTAAATTGACATGTTCTTGGGTATGAAAGTTTCAAAATGATTATGATATGATTGTGTATTTATAATGTATTATATTTTGATTTACCAATAAAAATAATTGATGGATTATAATTAGTAATTTGGAGTTAATTGTTACAATTGGGAGATTGATTAATTAATATGTACATTTAGACAAGGAAAAATTTCAAGTGGCAAGACAAGATGACATGTGGAAATTTAGTATAACTAAGCCTATAAAATGCATATGGCAGTAGAAAAAAGGGACATTCGATAGCCAAAAGAGTGGACATGTAGTTGGCTTAGACACTTGAAAAGTGTCCTTAAACTCATCTTACACCTACACCATATAACATAGACACTTACAGAATCATCTTCATTATATTCTGCTATAACCCTCTGCTTCTTCTCCCTCTCACTACCAAAACTCACTCCTCCCTTAAGCTCCCTCGCATCTTGAGTTTCTACTCTAAATTTTGTCCAAACCTTTGTCAATTTCTTCATAAAGATATCTATATTCTACTGTCTTCTTATTATCTCTGCTTCCCTCATTATTCTTGAGACGATCTTACATGCATGTGAAGCAAAGCAGGTTTGATACATTGAGGTGGCATTTAAGCTAAACAAGTAAGTGAAGTACTAATCTATTGTGACATGTGTTAGTAGAAATTATGATGATTGATTAAGGATAGATTGAATATGGTATTGGTGTTGAAATTATGCTGGAAAATGATGAATAAAAGGGGTACCTTCTGTTCTATTTCTGGATGCATGAAAATAGTAGTTTATAGGCTATTATATAGATGTTTTAAGTTGGGATTTAAAGTATAATTGATGATGAATTCATGCTAAAGATAGGTGTTATTAAAGTGTTTTCAAATCTGAAAAAGTTAGGACTGCATGTATGATGGTATAGAGTGAATGGTAATGAAGCAAATGAGCAAATTTTTATAATATTTAATGTAACCATTATGGAAACTAGACAAGTATGAACGAAGTAGCTTTAAAGGATATTAATTTTATCCCTTTGTCTATATTCAAGAAGTTAAGACTGAGTGAGGTCAATCCGACATCGATGTTAATTCATCTGGCTGATCAATCCATTAAAAGACCATTTGGAATAGTGGAAAATGTTCTGATGTAAGTGGACAAGTTCATTATTCCTATAGATTTTGTGGTTCTGGATTTTGATGAAGATAAGAACTGTCCACTGATTTTAGGTCGACCATTTATGAATACAGGAAAAGTCATAATTGAGGTTTATGGAGGAAAATTAACACTTAGAATAGGTGAGGATCAGATCAAATTCAAAATGATAGGGGCTTAAAGAATACAATAACGAGCAGTCCATGCATGAAGGCTCAAATTGTGGATTAACATGTGCAAGAATAAGTTAAAAGTTGTATCACAAAAGTGCAGTCAGTGGAAGCAGAGATAGACAATAGATATCAAAAACTTGAATCTAAAGGAGATATGAGATGGAGGAGTCAGATGTTAAAATGCATCAAGATAAATTGGTTTGAACCGAAGCACCCATACCACCATCTACAGAAAAACCACCAACATTAGAGTTTAAACCTTTACATGCACATCTTAGATGTACCTTTCTAGGTGAAGGTCAAATGTTATCGATAATAATCTCCAATGAATTGAAAGAGAAATAAGAAAGTAAGGTGGTAGAAGTTGTTAGAAAGTGAATGAAAGCCATCAGATGGCAGATTGCTGATATTCGAGGCATAAGTCCAAATGTTTGCTTGCACTAAATAAACCTAGAGGAAGGATGTAGAATGGTGAGGGAGAATCAACGGAGGTTAAATCCTAACTGAAGGAGGTAGTCAAGAAGGAAATCATAAAACTCTTAGATGCAGGGATAATCTATCCCATCTCTGATAGTTAATGAGTCAATCCAGTACAATATGTAGCTAAGAAGGGTGGAATGAAGATAATAGAAAGTGATAATGGAGAAGTAATTTCAATAAGAACAGTCACAGGATGGAGAGTATGCATAGATTATCGCAAACTCAACTCAGTGACTAAGAAAAATCATTTTCCTCTTTCGTTCATAGACTAGATGATTGAAAGGTAGCTAGTCATTCATTATATTGCTTCTTAGATGGACATTCGGGATATAATCAAAGGTACAGACAGATGCCTTTCAGACTTTACAATGCTCTGGCTACATTTCAAAGATGTATGATGTCTATCTTCACTGACATGATAGAAGATATAATGGAAGTGTTCATGGACCATTTTTCAATTTTTGGAGATTCTTTTGAAATGTGGTTAATTAATTTAGAAAGAGTTCTTCAAAGATTTGAAGAGTCACACTTGGTGTTGAATTAGGAGAAATGCAATTTTATGGTACAAGAGGGGATAGTGCTAGGGCATAAAATCTCACACTAAGGATTTGAAGTTGACAGAGCAAAAATAGAAGTGATAAAGAAACTTCTACCGCCAAGTAATGTAAAAGATGTGTGAGCATTTTTAGGTTATGCAAGATTTTATCGTCAATTCATCAAAGACTTTTCGTAAATTGCAAGAACTTTGACAAACTTTTTAGTCAATGATGTGCCCTTCTTGTTTGATGACGAGTGTATGCTTGCATTCAACACACAAAAGGAGGCATTAATATCAGCAACAATTCTATCACCACCGGACTGGATGCTTCCGTTAGAAGTTGTATGTGATGCAAGTGACCAAGTCATAGGTTGCGTATTGGGCCAAAGGAAGCATAAGAGGTTGCATGCGATTTACTATGCCAGTGAGACCTTTATAGGGCCTCAACTTAATTAACCACTATACAAAAGGAATTACTTGCAATAGTGTACGTGTGTGATAAGTTTCGACAATACCTTTCAGGTTCAAGGGTAATTGTATTTATGGACCACGTGGTAATAAAATAGCTTTTCAACCAAAGAAAAATGCAAAACCAAGGCTCATTCGATGGGTGTTACTGTTAAAAGAATTTGATATAGAGGTGAGAGATAAAAAGGCAGTAGAAAATGTGGTTGTAGACCACTTATCCAAACTTGAAGGAGGGAATGCAAGCCAAGTGACAATATTAACAAAAATTTCCTCGATAAAACCCTGATGCTACTCGAGAGTTTGACTACATCATGGTTTGTCGATATCACAAATTATATTACCAGTGGTAAACTTTCGTCAGATCTATCTTACCAACAAAGAAAGAAATTCTTACATGATTGTAATCAATATATATGGGATAAGCCAATTTTATATAGAGCATGCATTAATGGGTTAATGTGACGATGTGTTCCAGAGAAAGAAATGTTAGACATCCTAAAACAATGTCATGAAGGTCAGTGTGTTAGGCATTATGGAGCTAAAAAAATAATGGCTTGGATACTTGAGAGTGGATTTTATTGGCCACAGTTGTTTAAGGATGCTTAGACCTTCATAGCACAATGTGATCGATGCCAGAGAATAGGTAACATCTCCAAAAGAGAAGAGATGCATTTATCCAACATTTTAGAAGTAGAAGTCTACGATGTATGGGGCATCAATTTTATGGGTCCTTTTGTATCTTCAATGGGAAATATGTACATGTTAGTAGGATTGGATTATGTTTCGCATTAGGCCAAAGCAGTCGCATCTCCAACTAAGGATAGGAAGGAAGTGCAAAAGTTCATTAAATGGTTATTCAATCAATTTGGAGTGCCACGTACGATAATAAATAATGGAGGCACACATTTCTGCAACAAATCTTTTGATGCCCTCTTACAAAGATATAGAGTGCAGCACTGAGTTGCTATACCCTACCATCCATAAACTAGTGGCCAAGTGGAAGTTGTTAACTAAGAGCTGAAATGAATCTTGGAAAAGACGGCGAACAACTCCAAGAAGGATTGGGTAATAAAGCTAGAAGATGCCTTATGGACTTATAGGATAGCTTGCAAACCACCTATCGGAATAACTCCTTATAGGCTTGTGTATGAGAAAGCTTGTCATTTGTTGATTGAATTAGAACATCAAGCATATTGGGTGATTAAAGCACTAAATTTTAATTGGAAATAAGCAGACAAAAAGAGACTTCTACAACTAGACGAAATTGAAGAGTTTCGTTATAATACGTACGAAAATGCCAAACTTTACAAGGAAAAGGTAAAGAAATGCCACGATGCTTGTCTTAAACAAAAAGAATTTAAAGTAGGAGATACAGTTCTACTATATAATTCAAGGTTAAGGCTATTTCCAAGGCTAGATAGAGTAGATTATTTACGATCATTCAAGTTTTCGATCATGGAGCCCTCAAATTGGGAAACACTTACAAGGAAACTTTTAAGGCCAATAGGCATCGTTGCAAGCTATATCTCAGAAGAGTGATTACATAGGAAAAAAAGTGATTTCCCTCTCTTTGAATAATTAAGATGCTTCCACGGATGCAAGGTCAAGCTAAGGACTATATATTAGCATGTTTAGTAGTTTGATTGAAATTGTTAGGTTTAGTTAGAGTTGTTTTAAGCTTTCAATAAAACTTTAATAATTTGTGTTGAACTGGGATAACTAATTCCCTCACTCTGTCGACTGCCACCTCTAACACCATCCTTGCCTGCATCACCATGAGACTTTGTTCTAACCCCCTTTCTTTTAACAATTAGTCTTCATTTTTTTTGCTTTTGTTTTACTTTAATTTATGTTTCTTCTTTCCTTATGTGTTTGTTTATTCCCTTCTCACATTGAGGATAATGTGTTATTCAAGTGTGGGGAGGATTATGTGGTTTGCTTTGAATGTAATCTTGCATATTGTATGATAGATGTTAGGTTGCATTTTATGGATTGTGTGAATGTGTCAATTGCTTAGATGGATTGAAATTAATTTAATTTTGAACATAGTCTATTAGATTGTGAAGAATCATTAGCTGGAAAAATTAGTGAATTGGGGTCTTTGATTAAATATGAAATTTAATTAGGATTTAGTGTGAGTTTGTCACCCTTTAAACTGTCACATTTATTCATAATTTGAGGTCTTTTGACTTAAGTAGCTTTACTAGTATTTTTCATTAAAACTAGAGCTAAAGTAACAAGGTAGGCAATAATTAAAAAAATCATGTTTGCTAAATAAATAACTATTTTGCTGACCTTTGGGTTATGAATAGAGCTAGTAGCTAGCTGAGAACGTGGATCGACACGCATCACAAATGTGTGCCTTCGAGTAAAAAGGTTATAATGACATTCTAACCAAACAGCTTAATAATAAAACATGACTTAGTCGAGTGACCGGATCGACATTCATTACCAATATTTGCCTTTATGTAAAAAGAATAAATCTATGTTCACAAAAAATAAATAAAAAAGTTTTCAAATAAAAACCTACCGAACTTGTAATAGCTAACTTTTCATGAAAACGTACTTAGGAGTAGTTACAGAGTTTGAATGACTAAAGAATTATTAATGTATGTGTGTAAATGAAAAGTGTAAATAATTTAAAACTTCAGTCTAGATTAATATGTATATATGGTTCAAAGCCCCAAGACACAAATTTTGTATGTTAATTATTTGAAATGACTCGAATGATTGTGTTTAAAATTAAATTTATTTCATGAAGTTGAAGCCACTGTCTCATTATTGCATTATGTGTTATGTGTTTGTTGTTTTGTTTATTGAGAACAAGCAAATGTTTAAGTATGGGAATGCTGATAAGTGTGAATTGCATCATGTTTTAGGACTTAGTTTGATATGTATTTAAGTGTTAACTTAATCCTTTAGTATATGTTTAGGTTAGAATTGTGTTAGTCTCTTAATTAATAATGTTTAAGTTTTTTTATGGGTTAGTCAAGTCTTTGAGTTAATTATTATGTCATTAAGGTACCTTGATATGTTTGTTAATATTTCAGGGTCAACATCGAAGAATAAAGAAGTTTCGGAGACACTTTGGTTAAAACAACGACCTATAATAATGACACAGTAGGCCACGATCGTGATAGAAGCACTGGAGTCAACCCACGATCGTGGCCTATATAGGGCAGACATGCAAACAAGTAAAAACGTCAAGTTTTGAGGGATTTTTGGACCTTTTTGACCTAAAAAAACCCTAAGACTGCTCAGAACACAAAAGGTATTTAAAGAATAAGACAAAGGAGTAGGGGGAGTTTTTCCATCAGCCACCATTGAGAAACCTTAGAGAGAGTTCTTTGAGAGATTGAGCAAGAGTAGAAGGAAGAGAGACATGGAAAAGAGGCCTACACAAAGTACTTCCCAAAACAGGAGGTTTCTCGCTGTTGCTACCTCCGTCATCCATTCAGATCTTGTTTCTGGTGTATTTTCAATTTCATTAATGTATAGAATTGGAATAATCGTTGATGATAGGATTGTATAAATGTTGAGGACATCTAAACTCACCTTTAGGTTATTTTTATCTTTGATTTAAGAAAATTCTGATTGTTTTATGTTATTTGGTTTCATTGTGATTGATTTCTGAGATTGCATAATTCGGTAATAGATTGAGAGGGTGAATCGAATGAAAAATAATTAAATTAGGCTAACAAGAGTTAGGTGATTTAATAAGAACGAGAAATTAATCAAATTGGTAATTGTGTGAAGAGGGATCTCACATAGGTTCCCAGTAGTCCAATGGAAAAATTCAGATCTAATTAGGGTTTGGATAGATTGTTAATTGGGAGATTGCAATTTTCCATAATCTAATTAGGGTTTATAATTTAGGATTAATGGTTATAACTTGAAAGATAGTAATCAACCCTGGGATCGTCTAGAACTAATGATTCAATAATCCATAATCGATTAGGTTAGTGTTAAAGATAGGTAAAAATTCCCCTTTCTTTCAATTGGTAGTTCTTTAGGTCGATTCTTGAATGTGTGCTTTGCAATTACTAATTTGTAAATATTTCGTTATTAGTTTTCGAATTGAATTACTTGATTGAATTGCATTCCTGTTTTAGTTTCATTATATTTTGAATATTGCGCATTGTTTTGGTCTTAGATTTTAGGATTAGATTAACCCTCCTCATAGGATCGACACCTTAGGTACTATACGAACAACCCGTGCAGAATATCAAGGTTAACTATTAAAACTTACACATATCAGAAAACTATGATCAGCAAGCCCTGTCATACACGTCTATATGGAGTAGTACCTATGCGTATCTTAAAGGCTATCCTATATGCCCAAAGTGTATCGTCTAACTTCAAAGCCTAATCTTTCCTTTAAGTGCTCACTACCTTCTCCAAAATCTTCTTCAATTCTCTATTCATCACTTCCATTTAGCCACTCTTTTGTGGATGGTATAAAGTCGCCACTCGATGATGCACATTATATCTTTTCAATAGAGCTTCAAAGGGTTTATTGCAAAAATGACTCCCTCCATCACTGATTTTCACTCTAAGAACTCCAAATCTAGTGAAAATCTTCTTAATAAATCGTTGCATCACCTTGCCATCATTGGTTAGATTAGTTATGACTTCAACCCACTTCGAAATATAACTAAATCCAACCAATATGTAAGTACTACCTAAGGAGGATGGGAATGGACCTATAAAATCCAAGCCCTATACATCAAACATTTCCGTTTCCACGATGCTCAAAAGTGACATCTCATCCCGCTTTGATATGCTTCCCACTCTCTGGAACCTATCACATTGTAGCTCAAAGTTTTAGGCATCCTTGAAAAAATTTGGCCAATAGAACATATTCCAAGATACAAGCCGCCGTCTTGTTCACTCCATAGTGTCATGCATACACTGAACTATGACATTGAGTCAAAACGTCAGGCTTTTCATCTTTAGGGAAGCACTTATGAATCACATTGTCAGCACAAATTTTATATAACATAGGTTCATCCAAAATATAGTGAGAACACTGGAATAAGAAACGCTTCCTTTGTTGATATGAGAGATCAGAAGGAAGAATACCACCTGAGAGGTAATTTGCAATATCTATGATCGGTGTGTGGTTGAGTCTTTGGATCACTCCCTTGGAAACCGAATCAAAAAAATTAATTCCAAGGATTGCAATACAGAGTGCAACCCTGGGTAGTCTCACTTAATCGGAACCTAGAGCAAATGATCTAAGCTAGCCTAATTGTCATGAAATGCAAATTAAATTAGTTAAGAGTGGGGTTTTGGATTGTTTTGATTAAACTAAATAAATTGAACTAAATGAAAGAAAAGTGTATA
>JAOQML010140581.1:0-30550 GCA_027568935.1 Erythroxylum urbanii | reverse complement strand
AAGAACATTGTGACGATGATAGATGAACAATGCCTATTCCATCTACTCAATCATCAGTCTATAAATCTTCCACACTTAATTTTAAAGTATATGATGAAGATGAAGAGAGATTCTAATGCCTTACCATATGGTATGCTGCTAACAAGAATCTTTAGAGATTCTAGAATTCTTCTTGACAGAGGAAAGAGAATGAAAATGAATATAAAAAGCATCATTAATGCGTCAACTATGAATGAAGATGAATGTAAAAAGCATCATTAATACGTCAACTATTTGAAGAATGGGTTTGAAGTCTCAAGAAAAGGAGGATATGGCTCTATTGTCAAAGCAAGGACTAAGGGGGAGCGTATTGTCAGACGCTGCTTGAGTGAAAATGTTACACCCACAAGGAAGAAGAAACCTCAATCCACAGGAAGAATGTCTATAGAAGAAAAGAAGAATAAATCGTCAGAGGTATCAATTATATCTAAGATGATTTCACAAAGAGAAGAAAGCCAGGTGAAACTATCTGAAAAATAAGTGTCGTTGAAAAGAAAAGGGGAGACAATTCATTCCGAGAAATTTAAAAAATCAAGAAGATCACTAAGATTATTAACTTTGCATCAACAAGAGCAGAAGATAGGGAAAGGATTGACTTTTGGTGAAGATTCTGTAAAGATAGAGAAAGCACTACAGGCTACTAGATCTTTGGTCTCAATTTTGCAAGAATAGTCGGCAAAGTCGACTAAAGAAACAAAAGTTAAGAGGAAGTTGGTGTTTGAAAGGAAGAAACCTCAACCACAACCTCCTTCTAGATTTGTAGAAGAAAGTAAGAGGCTGAAGACTAGTCAGAAAAAAATTACTTCAACTGGTGTTTAACAAAAGGAAAATTCACTTGAACACAGATTAGTATCTCATAGTCCTTCTCAACCTATCAAAAAAGAGGATTTGAGAATGAAGGTGATTGAAGATATGGTACTTGTTAGAAGCAGAAGTTTGATTATTATAAGAGAACCTGTGAAAAGGTTAGTCAAGGTATAAGTTGAACCAATACTGATCAATAATCTGTCAATACATCTTCTAAATCATGAAGAAAAAAGATTATATGGTATTCTGAGAGATGAAAAGTTAGAACCATATCCATTGAAGATGTTTAAGGATTGATATACTATTTACCCTGTCACAAATAGAACATTAATCAAGATTGTACCAGATATACAATCGAGAGCTTCAAACATTGTACGCAATGAAGACAAAGGGAAACAGAAGATGTATCCTGAAGGAAATACAGATGATCTTACAGAGGATCAGTTACAAGCAGCTGTGAGAAACATATATGAGGCATGCAATGCAGATCAATTAAGAGAAATCTATATTTCACATCACATTTCAAAACCATCAGTAAGTTATTATGGACGCTTCACCACAGATGCAACTTTTTTTTCAGGTAGTTGGAACAATGACAAAAGGACAGTACAGAACTATCAGGGTTGAAGGTATTAGTTTCAACTTAGAGACTCGTGTGCATCTAATCATGCACTTTAGACCTTTGAATGTTATATCTTTAATTAAAGATATCCTTCACCTTTTTGGAAAACTAATTCCAAAACTGCCTAGACCTGATGACCTTGATCTCCCTGAAGGAAAACAATCTTTCAAACCTCCTGTTATCAAAACCATTGAATTAGATATCTTATCTTCAGAAATACTTGTTGCGACAAACTTCCATCCATCAAGTTCACCTCAACAAGTTCCTACTATTGGTATGGGAGAAGTTAGTCACTCCCAGTAGTGGAGTCAGGAAGCCTTAGTTAAGGAGATTGAAGAAATTCATACTAAGGTTGATGATCTGAGTGACTCAGTGGGTGATCTACATGAGGAAGTAGCCTATCTACGAGTATCAATTGTAGAAGACCTCAAGTTGATCCGAACTGATATGCAACACATGTTTTCTGACATCATGAAGCATCTTCAATAAAGTTTTTGATTAATAACAAATAGGGGGAGAAGAACAAGAGCAGAGGAAAGAAGAGAAGAGCAGAAGTAGAAAGAAAATAGCATATGGGGAGAACAGAGACAAGAAAAGAAGACAGTAACAACTACATATGTGTATTTTATACAAGCATGTGTATATTGTTTGTTGTCTTCTTATTCATTATCTGAATAATATTCGTTCATTCCCTTTTATCTTTCTAAAATTATGATTATTTATTATCATAAAAAAGGGGGAGATTGTTAAGTCAAAAGGACTTCACGATTATTAATTTTGGTGACGATCAAACAACAATAATATTAGAAATAAATGAACTATTTTGATAAGTGTGTTAAGTGTGCAGAAAAATATAGAAGTTGAAAACACAAAAGAAATGAAAACACAGAAGAAGTGAAAACACAGAAGAAGTGGAAAATACAGAAGAAGCGGAAAACATAGAAGAAGTGAAAACACAGAAGAAGCGGAAAACAAAGAAGAAGTGAAAAACACAGAAGAAGTGGAAAACATTGAAGAAGCAAAAAACACAGAAGAAATGAAAAAAACACAGAAGAAGTGAAAACACAGAAGAAGTGGAAAACACAGAAAAAGCAGAAAACATAAAAGAAGTGAAAACACAGAAGAAGTGGAAAACATAGAAGAAGCAGAAAAGCAGAAAACACAGAAGAAGTGAAAACTCAGAAGAAGTGAAAAAACAGAAGAAACGAAAAAACAAAAAAGAACTGAACACATAAAAGAAGTGGAAAACACAGAAGAAGTGAAAACACATAAGAAGTGGAACACACAGAAGAAGCGGAAAACACAAAAGAAGTGAAAACACAGAAGAAACGAAAAACACAGAAGAAGTGAAAAACATAAAAGAAGAGCAAAAGACAGACGATACAAAGATGAAGATACGCTAGTACGTCGGACAGTTAGTTAGTTGGGGTTAGTTACAAAACTCAATTGAATAACGGGTTCGACAAGAATCAAGAGGCAATTGTTAAGAATCAAGAAGCAGTTAGAGACTTGGGCTGTATATACTAGTCGTAGTCGAAGATTAAACGATCCTTTGAGCTTTCAAGTGTTTACTTAAAAAGAAAAATTTTGTATTCAAAAGTGCAATACTAGAGAGCAAACTCTACCGTAACAAAAAGCTCACAATATCTTTCTAGTGAGAGATAGAAAAGGCTCAAAGCTTGGAGAGGCTAAGATAGCAGAAATAATAATTTGTGTAAGAGACCTGAAGAGGCTCTGGAAGGGAAGAAAGAATACTTGTAAAATTGTCGAAGTATAGTGAAATTTCAGACGAACTCTGAGGACTGGATGTAACCCATGGTTTGGGGTGAACCAGTATAAAAATCGTAGCGTCTATCTTCTAACCTTTCACTTTATTCTATTTTACTTTTTAGCAAGTATATAGAAGTTATTTGCGATTTAACTATGTAACTATTTTTGTATAACTTTTGTGGTATTCTTTTAACAGTTGGAAAAGTTCTTAACAAAATATATTAAAGTTTTTGTATTAACGAAAAGAATACAAAATTCAACCCCCTTCTTGTATATCTCGTATATTGTATGTGAATTCTATATTAACGTGTGATTTACTTCAATAACAAACACAGGAAATGCTTCCAATCTCAATTTTTTGAGGGTTATTTCATACATTTGGGCCCAGGTCAAACCTAGTTTTTACCCTAAATGGAAAAAAGGCACATAAAAGTGAAAGAAAGAAACCCTAAAGAGAGGGCCTCCATTTGATACATTTGGAAAGAACCAAGGAAGAGAGAGAAAAGTAGAGAGGAAGAAGGAGGTGTTGTTGCTGCTACCGCTTCCAGTCCATTCCAAGTGAATTTTTTCATTTCATCTTGTTATTCCTTTCATTTAATGGAAATAATGATGATTAATTTTTGTTTAAGGATTTTCTAAACTCTTTTAGGCCTTAGATAAATTCGGATTCAATTAGTTCTCTAATTCCTCGTGGGATTGACATCTTATATACTATGCTTAAGAATTGTGAACTTGCATATTGTGAGTTTTATAAGATTAAAACTTGTTCAACATGGAACGTCTTAGTTATGAAATTTGTTTGAGTGTACTTATAGATCTATCTTATGTTTAAACACAACTTCTCAACGTCTACCCTTAGATTCTCAGTTTTTGAAGGGAATGGTTGTTGATTGATGATGAGTAAAATAATTGAATTTTTATTTTTTTCCATGATTTTGAAAGTCATTCCTGTTTTCTTATGACTATTTATTCTTAAGAAATATGGTTAAAGAGGAAGAATTTTGTATTTTGACTTTGATTTTTAGTTTTTCCCAAGGATGGTCAAAAGCTAAGTGTGAAGCAATTTGAAATGTGCTTGATTAACTATATATTTACTCCCTAAAGTTAGTGATTATTGTTATATTGTACTTAAGATACTTATTTTAGTTCATATTTTCTTTTAGGTACAAGTTAGAGGAATAAGAACTAAAATGAGCTAAAAACATATCTTTGAAGTTACTCTATCAACATTCGATCTTATTTTCCCTTTTGAAAGTAAGACGGAGATGAATTAGGGTGAATATAAGACAAAGAATACATGAAATGAAGTTATTGCAACTTACACAATCGTATATAAGATAATGTAACTCACTAGAATCGTGTAGGAGAGCGAAGATGCAGTTACAAAAACTTTAACTTCCTACACTACCGTGTGTTGACATACATAGTCATTTAAGAAAGCTACACGGTCATGTAAGTGGCCATTTAGCTCATTGTGAATGTGTAAGTTTACGATTATTGTATTTTTCAAGCACATGGTTACCTATATGCCCAAATAGATGATCGTGTATTGAAATAAAATTTTAATTTTTATTATAGAAGGGAATTTAAGAGGCCAAATGTGGTATGAAAATATTAGAGACAAGAAAAGGGGTGGATTCCTTACCCTTTGAAGAGCTTTTGAAGCTAAAATTCTTCCGTCTAGTTGAAAGGGGATTTTGAGGCTAATGAATATGTTTGGAAATTAATTAATTTAATGTTGCTTTTTTCACCTTCTTTTGAATTTTTTTTGGGAATTAAGTAATTGATTCTTTAAAAAAGGTGGTAAGTTACATAATGATGGATTTTGCATATAAATTAAGGTAATTACAAGCCAGTAACTTCTTAATGACAACTACTTCTATATATTAAACTTTGGAGAATAAAAAATGAGAAGATATAACCTCAAATGCAAAAGCTCACACCTTTCTTTAGTTTTTAAACTTCTTAATCTAATCAAATTCTTATACAATCAAGTAAGTACAATATTTTAGGGTGCAGAAATAATTATTAGGGTAATAATAAAAATGGGTTATCAACTTTGAACATGATTGAAATAATCTAAAGAAAAGTGTAGGGCTCAAACTTGGTCAAACCTAAATGATAAAAACATGGTATGGTAAAATTAAAAAAAAAGTTTCAATAAGGTATAATCTAGGTGGCTTTTTCGTCTTAATGCCTATAATATGAAGATGTGTTCTTGACATGTATAATAAATGCAAGTTTTGGAATCATCCAACTATGCATGATATTCACACAAGAAGGGAAAATTAAGAATAATATAATGATAATAATTCCTCCTAGGCTCAAAAACTCACAATTTAGGCTCATATGTGAAAAATATACGAAGTTTCATCTAAATCGATAATCTAAAAACTTTTTTGTAATATAGTAAGTAAAAATCCATCTGACTATGCCTTCTTCCTTTCATATTCTAGTTTATTTCGATGATTAAAAACAACTGAAAATGCTTTAGGATAAGAATTGATAAAATAGAGATCTTTATAAAGAAAAGTAAATAAATAAATAGTAAGATATTCTTAAATCTCAATTAAATACATATCAAAATCATAATACCCCTTTCCCACACTTGAAGAAGTACGATGTCCCTAATGTACCAAATAAAGCTTAAAAATAATAGAAAATCAATAATCATAAAGAGAAGATAAAGTGAAATGATACTTTCCTGGCTTATAATTAAGATGTTTATATTCATGGCTGAATTCCATCCATTAGCATTCAACCTTAAAAAATTAAAAAGAAATAAAAATCAATCGATATAAGAAAATAAAAGAAACACAAAGTAACTTTATATATGAAAATAAGTGGTTTAATATATTAACAATAAATAAGAACAAGAAAGAATAAAATAATTTTAATTTGGCAAGGCTAATCTGTTTCTAACTATGAAAACAAATCAAAATAAAAAATACACGAAAACAAATCCTGTAAATTGTCTTTACATTCTTAGATGATCTTAATGACCATATTAGAAAAATATTTTACTATCAAGTCAGTTATCTACTCTTACTCTGTGTCTTACTGAGGATCCATCTATCTAAAGAGAATATTAGGCTCCTGAGTGTCATTAGGCACTACTTACGCAAGAATTAGTTTATCTAGCTACTTAACAGATGGTAATAATATACTAGTTCTTATCGGTAAAGGTGGAACCGTAACTCCCAAATGTTCAGTGATATGTAGAAGGACTTTTTATATCCATCAATTGTGTTCCTCTTAGTCATGTTACCCAGTATATGAGATATTGTTATCCCTATTAAATGATCTGTTGCACTCCCATAACTTGATCAACATATAGAGCAAAGTGATCTTAAGTTGGTCATAATATGGAGGTGTGGAAGGTTGGATAGGTGAATCTATGCCTATTAAGGAATCAACGATCACTCGCGTGCCACTATAGGTTATGATGGTGGATCATCTTATCTAAGCTACTACTCTCATATCTTTAGGGGATCCCTTTTTGCATTAAATTCAACCACAAACTCTAAGCTCCCATTCGAATGTAATTGGATTCTTGTTAACCTAGCATCCTCTAAATCAACGCTATCAATCTCATAATGTTGAAGCTCACATGTATCATATGTCGAGAAACAATACTAATAGTCCCATACCTCTAATTAGTATAGTGATATAAAGACCCATGCAGATGGTTCTAAACCTAACATCGTATTCCTAATGTTTGAAGACCAAAGATAAGATCTATCCTATATGTATAGGGACTCTTTCGATTATACTATAGAGGTAGAACATATTTTTTATCCCCACCATATGTGTACTATCACCTTTTCTACTTATTATATGATTCAATAGTGAATATATATATCTCACTATAGTGGATCTTAATTATGATGTCTTGATTCTTATAGGCTTATAGTAGCACTCTCTACTAATGGTTTGCTAAAATTAATTCTTATTAATACCAATAGGAAAATGTATTGGAAATGTTATACACTCCTCAATGGTAATGTACTCCTTTTAGTACAGGCCTATATAGAGAGAAAATCTCATATAGCTCATACTATACATGATCGTGTTGCTCGAGCTTTAAAATTTATAAGCCCTTAAATATTGCAAATGCATGGGTCATGATGTTAGTATAATAGGTGTCGATCCCACGAGGAGTGGGACTAATCTAATCCTAAAAATCTAAGGCTAAAAAGATATGAAACTAAAACTAAACAATGCAGCGAGAAGTAAATATGAGTATTGAATTCAACCAATTAAAACAGAAGTTAAACACAAAGGAATTCACAATTAAGCAACAAGCATACATAATGGAAATCAACCAAAGAATTTATCTAGTTATAAGAAAGTGGATTTTACCTATCATTAATGCTAACCTAGCTGATTATGTGTTAATGGGTGTTGGTTCTAGACGATCCTAAGGCTGATTACTCTCTCAAATTATAACCATTAATAATTACCCCAATTGGATTATGAAATTTATAATCTCTCAATTCATAAATTATCGAAAACCCTAATTAGATCTAAAGCACTATAATAAACTATCGGAGCATCACATGAGACCTCTCTCTGTACAATTACTAATATGATTTGTCACGATTTCTATTAAATCGCTTAACTCTCGTTAATCTGATTTAATCATTTTTCATTCAGTTCACCCTCTCAGTTTATTACCAAACTATACAAGAACGTAATCAAATAATGACATTCATCCAATACACACAATAAACTAAATTATCATCAAATCAAATCAAATTATGAAGAAGTGTTAGAATATCATCAACATCCTACCATCTATCATCATACAGTCCCTCATAACTTTATACATGAAAAAAATTGAAATGAAAAGGAAATGAAATCTTATAATGGACGATCTATGAGGGTAATAGTGTTGGGAAATCTCCTGATCTAGGAAGCACGTCAAGATCACTTCTTCTTCCTCTTCCTCTTCTCCTTCTCTCCCTCTTTCTCTCTTAGGGTTTCCAAAAGTGGCTGCATAAAAAGCTCCTTTCTTTCCTCTCTTGTTGTTCTTTTAACAGTCTCTTATGTTCTGGGTAACCCTAGGGATTTTTCGAGGTTCGAAAGGTCTAAAAAGTCCCTCAAAACATGAAGTTCATAAGTGTCTCCTAGTTAACCCAAAGTAGGCCATGATCGTAGCTCATAGCTGAGCCTTCTGCCATGGTCATGACATGCAAGCCATGATCGTGGACCATTCTTGGAGCTTCTATCATGATTGTGGCTTGATGGGCTATTGTTTCAACCTAAATATCTTTGAAATTCCTCCATTCTTCTATATTGACCCTGTAACACGAATGAACACATTAGGGTACCTCAAAAACAAAATATTTAAGCTCAAAAGCTTGTTTTACCCTTTAAAACACAAATAATTAACAAACTAACACAATTCTGACCTAAATATATACTAAATGATCCAATTAATGGCTAAACATATATCAAACTATGCCCTAAAGTATGATGCAATTTACGCTTATCACATCCCCACATTTAAACATTTGCTTGTCCTCAAGCCTACAAAATAACAAACAAAACAAATCAAAAAGCACACATTGCAAAAATGAGATAATGGCTTCAACTTTATGAAACAGATTTAACTCTAAACACAATCATTCAAGTTGTTCCAAATCATTAACAATGGAAAATCTGCGTTTAGGAGCTTTGGACTAAGCATACATATTAATCAAGGCCTAAACATCAATTTTATTCATCCCTTTCAATTGTACACACACATAATAATTATTTAGTCATTCAAACATTGTAACTATTGCTAAGTATGTTTTCATGAAAAGTTCAGCTACTCATAAGTTTAGTAGGTTTTTATTAAAAACATTTGTTTATGTTACTTTTATGAATATAAACCTAGTCTTTTTACATTGAGGCAAACATTAGTGATGAATGTCAATTTGGTTACTCGACTAAGTCATATTTTTATTAAGTTGCTTGGTTGGAACGTTATTATAGCTTTTTGATGAAAAGGCAAACATTTGTGATACGTGTCAATACAGTTACTCGGCAATATTATGTTCTTAACTGGCGACTAGCTCTATTTATAACCCGAAGGCCAGCAGAATAGTTATTTATTTAAAATTTACAAGAACTTTTTTAATTAATGCCTACCTTGTTGCTTTAGCTACTCATTTTCATGCAAAATTACTTGCTAACTAACTTACTCGAAAGACCTAAAATTATGAATAAATGTGACAACTTATAGAGTGATAAACTAATGCTGAATCCTAATTAACTTGAATATTTTATCCAAAGAACCTAGATCACCAATTTCGCTAGCCAATGACTCTTCACAACCTAATAGATTATGTTCAAAATTAAATCAATTTCATTTCACCTAAGTCATCGATACATTCACAAAATTGACAATATGCAACCTAAACATACTAACCTAACGATATACAAAATTCACGTTCAAAGCAAAACACAACCCTCCCCATGCTTGAACAACACATTGTCCTCAATGTGTGAAGGAGACAAACAAACACAAATGGAAGGAAGTAACATAAAATAAAATAAAACAAAAACAAAAGTTAAAGCAAAAGTGTTAGAATCAAAACCTTACGGTGATCGAGGTGATAATGGTGAGGGAGGTAGTTACATACTTTGAGCGTCGAAATACCTATGAGTACATCTGGTGTCCATAATTTAGCATCTTTGTTCCTTTTCCATGTTCCTTATCACCTTGGAGTTTTCAACCAAAGTATTTATCAACATTTTGGTTTGAGCATATATCGTTGTCAGTACTTTCTTATATCCTGATTCTTCTTCTTCCTCCTCCTCCTCGGACTCCTAGCTAGTAGAATCCTCTTCTTGTTATTTTTAAGCGCTCAAAATCACTTGATTGGTGCTAATATTAAGGTGTGTTTTGGCACTACTATCCTGAAGTTCCATATTATGAGACTTCAAGATTTCAACTTGACACATATGATGATGGTTCATGAATTCAGGATAGTAGATGGTGAATCTAGTGCACTCAACTCTATAATAATTAGCTATGGCCAAATCCAAGTAACCCATTCTTAAGTTATTGCTCCTTTTATGTTAAGTAGAATAATTGCATTCTAGATATGGGTGGTTGTGCAAACTGGGACATTGTGGTCTATGCACCACAACAGTAAAAGTTCCTTCATTAAACACTTATTAGTTTCCGTTTTTCAAAATAAGTTTGACACATGAATTTGTGTAACAATAAGTGTTCATAGCTCTTGATGATGTTGTCATGTGCATTCTTAGCGTCAAAGTGCTCTAGATGTTGTGATGTGCATTCTTAGCATCAAATTGCTCTAACCTAATTAGTTTAGTCCAGTAAGGGGCGACACAGAAATCATCATGTTGATCCATCATCGACGATTCGAGGAAACCATAAATTTCATACAAAGTATCATAATTAAGCTCATAAGGTTATCCCTGCAACCTAAACCACAATTCCTTAGGTTTATTAGATTCAAACTGAATGGATGTAAAGAATTCAAGGGTTAGTTCTTCGAAAATTGGATATTGAAAATGAATAAATTTCCCTATCGAATTCTCGTTGTTAAAATTTTGACCTGTCTCTCAGTTCTAGTCCATCTAAAGTCTCAAAATGAAAGTAACTGGGAACCATAATTTTCTTATTGCAAAGGGAGTGGAAGCAGTTACCTTCCTCATCTAGGAAGATCAGGAAAGGAGCTCTATAATCTACTGCCCTATCTATTTTTCCATAGCTCGATACTTAGGCTTTCCCCTTGGATTGGGTGCTCTTAACAGTCTGCTTGATTCGTTACCCCATTAAGAATGAGAGTGTGTAAAAGTTACAAAAGTAGGGGAGTTAAGTGTAGATAGAGGGAAGTGATTCTTTGAATTTCTTATGTGTAGAAAGAGAGTGTCTAAATGAAGGTAATGGATGAAATAAGGTTAGACTTGAATATGTTCGCGAGAGGAGGTTAATTTTGTAGGGAAAAATTTGAAAAATGGGTGCCTATAATTTCATCATTTCTTATTTTTTCATTTTTTGGTCCTTATACACACCCCTTGAGATCCTTTCCTAACTTCTTTTTAGCACTATCACCTTATTATACTTTCCCTCCTGATCATCTTTCTAAAAATTAATGCCCTACTTTTCCACGATATTTATTTGGAAACAGAATAACCTAATTACAAAATTCAAGTATCTAAAATCAAGGAAATAACTAGCAATTTAAAAACCATGGGTTGCCTCCCATGTAATGCTTCCTTTAATGTTGTTAGCTTGACGCTCTTTTTGGCTGAAGGTGGTTTCAAAAAATTCCTCAGTGGTGACTCAATTGTCAATCTCATAAAATGTACGTGCGTCAACTTGTTGCTTATGCCACCTCCCTCCTTTTCTCGATTCTTCGTTCTCCTTCTTTTGTGAGATTTATTCTTTTTCAGGGAACACTTTTGATCATCATTCTTCTCTTTTTCTCCACCAAAATTTGTTCCCTTCATGATGGTCATGGATTGGAGAGGATTTTTTCATTCTTGGTTACGGTGAAAGACACATGTTCCTCTCTTACCCTTAGAATTAGTTCAACCCTATCTACATAAATAATTGATCAGGCAGTGGCCAAAAATGATCTCCCAAGGATAATTAGATTTTCGAGTCTTCTACTATGTCTAGTATGCAAAAGTTCATATGAAAAGTAAACTTTTCCACTTGGACATGTACATCACATATGATACCTTTCAGACGATGAACTAATTTATCTGTTGTTTTTACTAGTATCTTGGTGGACTATCTCAATAAACTCGACGAAGGCTTTCGCTATTTTGATACCCTTAATAATGCATGGTATATAAAAATCCCCTAGATCCTCCTTTGGTGGTGTCGTTAATTTCTTTTCTTCCTCCAATTCTTTTTCCACCTTTCCCTTTATCGATTCCATCAGTGTACATCGTGTTTCTCGTTGCTTGTTCTCGTCTACAGCTTCACTCAATTCAGCTTCCTTAAATTTCCTTATGGATTTGATCAGGAATGGAATTGGGGGTTAGTATTTTTTATCTCAGCAAAATTGTACCTTGCCAACAAAGATCCTTCCTTATTCTCTTGCACCTCTGCCCTTCCCTTGTTCTTAAATGAATTTGGCTTTCGTTGTTCTAAAATAGGGTAGGGATTTTTATGTTGATGCTTCTGGGTCGTTTGTAATTATGGTTCACTTCAAAGGACATTCTTATCAACCTTATTCTTATCCTTCCCTTCATTGTCCTCAGCTTGGTGTGATTCCTCCTTTGGTACTTGTATAATGGTCATGATTTGTTCTTTCGGATTGGACTCATTATTACTTGGAAGGGTTCTTACATTTTGGGTCGCTATTGCTTTTGCCAACTGACTTACTTAGACCTCCAGGTTATGTATTAAGGAGGCATGATTCTTTGTAACTTACTCGAACTTCTTCAAGCTTCTTAGTGCATCCACCATACCTCCAATTTTATCCAAAATTTTATCAAATTTGGATTCCATCGAAGTTGGTTTGTCTTTCTGGAAACCAAGTGATCTTTGAGATCTGAACTATCCTCCAGCATTGTTTTATTAAGAGAAGTTTGGGTGATTTTTCCACCCACGGTTGTATGTGTTAGAGTAGGGATTGTTTCCCCCTCCTCGACTATATTGGGTTCCTATAAAGTTTACTTGCTCTAATCCATTATTCTTCATCAAGAAGAAATTGATTGTATTATGATCCATCAGCCTTTAAAGCTCTTACACTTCAACTAAACAACATTTATTATATTTGAGGATGGAGCCTTCATATTGTTTAGCTGTTAAGTTAAATTATCAATTTTAACCTACATTTCTATCATTTGATTGTCAACTACAACTTCTTTTCCCTCACTGAGAGTTGCAGGTTGTCTACTCTGCTAGTTCATCCATAAACATTTATTACTCACCATTTCTTCTAACAGCTCTTCTGCTTTATCTACTGTCTTCCTCGTAAGTGATACTCCTTAAGCTACATCAGTTGTGCCTCTTATATATGGGGTTACTCCGTTATAAAATGTTTGCAAGAAGTTCTTTAGGTAGGTTATTGTGTGGACTTTTTCTTTGTAAGTCTTTCTATCGTTCCCAAGCTTTATAAATTGCTTGCTAAAAGTTAGTAATCACCTTGATAATCTTTTTAGTTTTGGTAAGGATAAAGTACTTTTATAAGAGGCACGAATTAATTGGTCCCAAATGGTGACATTAATTGAGTTAAGGGAATGGTACCAAGCTTTTGCTCTATCCATTAAAGTAAAAGGAAAGATTCTTATTCTGACAGCATCCTGTGACATTTGATATAACAGAAGGTATTGCAGATTTTAAGGAAATTAACAATATGTGCATTCAGGTTTTCATTCACACAGAAAGAATGGGAAGAATAGAAACTTAAAACTAACTAAAATGCCTTAGACTAAGAACTAAACTATTCTTCACCCTAATTAATCCCTCAATTCACAAATTATCTAAAACCCTAATTAGATCTGAAGCACACTAGTAAACTATCGAAACATCACATAGGACCTCTCTCTGCATAATTACCAATATGATTTATCACAGTTTCTATTAAATCGCCTAACTCTTATTAGTCCAATTTAATTTTTTTAATTCAGTTCACCCTCTCAGTTTATTACCGAGCTATACAAGAACGTAATCAAGTAACGACATTCATTCAATAAACATAATAAACTAAATTGTAATTAAATCAAATAAAATCCCAAATAAGAGTTAGAACATCATCAAAATTCTACCATCTATCATCATACGATCCATCCAAACTTCATACATGAATAAAATTAAAACGAAAAGGAAATAGAAACTTAGAATGGTCAATCTGGAAAGGCAGCAGCGTCAGGAACATCCTGATCTGGGAAGCATGTCTAAATCGTTTCTTTTTCCTCTTCCTCCTCTATTTCTCTCCCTCTTTCTCCCTTAGGGTTCCCAAAAGTGGCTGAATAAAAAGCTCCTTTCTCCTCTCTCATTGTTCTTTAAATAATCTCTTATGTTTTAGGTAACCCTAGGGCTATCCTAGGGTTCGAATGGTCCAAAAGTACCTCAAAATGTTAAGTTCATAAGTTTTTGCATGTCTGCCCAATGCAGGCCATGACCGTGGCCCTGTAAGCGACAATTGTGGCTCATATCTAAGCCTTCTATCATGATCAGGGCCCATTCCTAGAGCTTTTGTCATGATCATGGCTTGGCTGTTGTTTCGGCCCAAATGTCTTAAAAACTCCTCCTTTATTTGATATTGACCCTGAAACATTAGCAAACACATCAAGGTACCTCAAAAACATTATATTTAAGCTCAAAAGCTTTTACTAACTTTTAAAACACAAATAATTAACAAAATAACACAATTCTGACCTAAACACATACTAAATGATTGAATTAACGGCTAAACACATAGCAAACTATACCCTAAAGCACGAAGCAATTTACACTTATCAATGTATTTTTCCAAACACTCAAAATTAGATGGTATTATTGACATCCCAAATGTAACGTCACTTTTCCTATATAGATATGGTGAAGAAATCAAGTGTCAACTCTCTGTGAAATGGTTCCTCGATCATCAAGAAGCAATCCTAGCTAATAGTACTGAGCAAATCTTAGACTTTTTTAGTAAGTCAAATTTGATTAAGCAGTACTCAATCAATGCATCTACTCTCAATATATGGCTTAGACCTCATTATATTGTATCGAGCAATATGGATTGGTGTTGTAAAATTTGGTATGGGATGTATTATTAGTGTACGTTGTGTTGTCTTTTATTTTCTATATAGTTGTTAGGATACGCCCTCTCCCTTTGCCTCTTCCTAAGCACCTTTTTTACCTAATGTTAAACACTGTCATATAATCTCATGAATAATTAATTATGTATTAATAACATAAACATAAATTAATTAATTAGACCCTAAATTGATCCATAATAAGGGATGTGTGGCATTTATAATCAAAATATCCAAATTAATCACATAAAACTCCCTTAATATTAATTATTACATAAATTGAAAATAATTTATCTAAACACCATAATTAAATCAAACAAAACCCAAATAAATAAAACTGCTCTAAATAAATTAATTAAAATAGTATAGTTTACCATAAAGTGCACTTAATGTAATAAATAATTACAACATTGAATTCAAATTGAAACATTCAACAACCCCACAGGGATTCAATTTCACAAGAATTTATCTAAAATACTTCAAAAATCCTTAGAACATTTGAATTCAACTTGTAAAATTGTTTAAAAAATTTTGATTAACTACTCAAAACTCTTCCAGTCATATAAGTATTCCTGAAAAAATTACGTTAATCTCATAATAGTGATTATCACTCCTATTTCCCTTAATAATGTTACATAACTAAAAAAAAAACAATGCATATAACATACCTTAATTAATCGAAACCTCAAGAAAAATAGGTTAAAGATTGAGTTTCTTATAGGATAAGAGTAGGCGATCATCACCAAGGGGGAAGGAATAGCAGGGAAAGTGGAAAAAATGGGGTTCTAGGAAGCTACATGTGTTTTTAAGAAGATTTGATTAAGCATAATTTATGTTTAATTTTACATAACAAAAACTTTTTAGGATTTAACATAGGTATGACGGGCTAAATATAAGTTTGATGAATATAACGTGTTATGACAAGTTTAGTATGAGCTAGAACATGAGCATATATCTGGCCAATGTTAAAACAAAATTGAGATGACATATTATATGGGCGTGTTAAGACTTAATATAGTCGTGTTGACACTAAAGTACGTTTAAATCTTACCTGTGTTAGTTTGCAGGTTCCTTTCTTTTGTAAACAAGAGAAAAGAAGTCAATAATCGACATGGTCACCAATACAGGCGTGTTGACACCTGTGTATCTTTTTAAGTTTTAAATAACTTACCTAGTTTAATGACATGGGTGTGTTGAAGGGCATGTAGGTCATTTGCAGTGATGTTTTAGCTACATGGCCATAAAAATAGGAATGTTACTGCTTATGTATCTTTTTTTTGACATTTTGACACTTCTTCTCTAAGTGGAACATGGTAATGTTTCTTCTTTACATGGGTTTATAGATGAGCATGACCTATCAATATGTTTTGTAACCCTTTGTAACTTTTTTACTTAACCAAATTTCTACGTACATTCAAATTTAAAAAATCGACAAATATCCCAAGGCATAAAAGAAAAAAGATGATAACCATATAACAATAAACCAAGCAAAATTTTATACTAAACCATAAAATTAACATATATATAGATTAAAGTATGAAAATTAAAAAAATTTAAACCTAGAAAAAAAATAATTGAAACAAGATTACTAATTTAAAATAACTTGGGTCACCTCTCATTAAGCATTTGTTTAACATCATTAGCTTGAGATTCCCACTTCAACTTAGCCTGGATCTATAATCAATGGCTTGCTTCCACCTATATTCTTAAATAAGGGTTCATCAACCTACAAATAGACTATATGTTATAATATAATAAGGAAATATGGTATCAAATTAATAAGACCAACTAACTCCATTAATTCCTTTTTTAGCAATAAACTATCAATATAACAAGGAATAATAAAACCCCATGTATATTTGATTTACTTTGATAGTTTATTATGTGTTAAATAAGAGCCCTTTGTACTTAAGATAACTATCGATAATTCCTTAATAGCTTCCTTATTTAGCTCCTCCTTTTCATCTTTCTTTTTCTCATCATCCTTCTTTTCTTGAACAGTAACTTCCTCTTTTTCTTTAACCTCTAGCTCATCTTAACTACAAATTTGTATTCACTTTT
The DNA here is from genome assembly GCA_027568935.1 of Erythroxylum urbanii. NCBI lineage: Eukaryota > Viridiplantae > Streptophyta > Magnoliopsida > Malpighiales > Erythroxylaceae > Erythroxylum > Erythroxylum urbanii. Next base: position 13,524 of record JAOQML010140581.1, on the reverse strand, counting down.
TCCCTCAAATATGGCTCCATGTACTTGGATAAAATACCTAGTTTCCTAGTAAAAACAATATCAACGAGTTAGTTAATCGAAGGTCCAATGTTATGGAAAGAGGTGAATACCACTTTGGCAATGGCTTTCATAAGGAGCTCCTCAAGATGTGAATACTTCTTTTGCTACGTTTCTTTTAGAAATATAGGTGAAACTTGATTGCTCCATCCAAAGTTAGGATAGTTGCTACACTCAAAATTATCAGTAAAGGGGATATTTTGAGGCTAGTTTCCTATATGAATTATCCTCAAGATGTGGATACTTCTCTGGCTACGTTTCTTCTAGAAATATAGGTGAAACTTGATTGCTCCCTCTAAAGTTAGGATAGTTGCTACACTCAAAATTATCAGTAAAGGGGATATTTTGAGGCTAGTTTCCCATATGAATTAGATTCTTATATAGTCCAATGCTTGGAATTCATGACTGAGGTGGTCACCACAAATGTCACAACACATAATGGATACTAGTTAAGTCTTCCAAATACATGTTATCGTGCCTCTCATTCCAAGCTTCCAATGCTGCCATAAGAGATGTCACAGCATAATCCCCTAGATAATAATGTCTTCTTCGTCACTCTATTATGGTATCTATAATTATGAATATCCAAATCATAAAAATATTTCATAAACACAAGATCAAGAAAGAAATATCTAAGAATAAATAATAAAATAAAATAAAATAATGTAAAAGAAAAAATAATAGTTAGATTAACATAAATTAAGTGTTCCTAATATTTTAGTTTCTAACAACAGCCTTAAAAACTTCATGGACTATGTGATGTTTATATATATTGATCCCTTTACTCTATAGATTATCCAAGCAAATGCACAATCATTCTATAGTATAGGGCATTAAGTACCAAATGTCTATCCAACATGATGATTACTATTATTAACCCTCTTTCTATTATCTAACTAACATTTTAAGATGATGGTGATTAATTAGATTTAAAATAAACTAAGGATGAGATATATGAACAATATTAGTTCAAGAATAATATAGAACACATAATCGAATCTCCATGAAAGTAAATAATCTATTAAAATAAATAAAATCATTACAAAGTCCAACATAGGGTTCTTCTAATCCAGATACAATAAATTGTTTAGTTCCTAGTCATATCTAACATAACACCAACGCTAGAGGGAAAAAAATAAAGGATAATATGATTAAATCCCTTCAATCTTTAAAAACTTCAATTAAGATTGATTAAATCCTCACGAAAGTGGAATCTTTAATTGTTCTTCATACTTTCCACCATCTTAAGGTTTCCTCTTGTGTTTCTTGAGCTTCATCTTTTTTTATCACTTAATCTTTGCTCTAAAAATTTGAAATTCAAGTTCTTAGAGATATAAGGGAATTAACATCAACACTAACATATTTAATGCCTATGTACTTTAAACGACTACACGATGCTTTGTTAAAGCTAATATATGCACGAACTATAACAACTCATTTTCTATAATAAGGGTTAGAGCCCTAGATTATTGCATATGAGTCATATCATTTTAGCATTCATGAAATGCATTTCATTCACATGAATATCATTAGCATACACACATGAATTATGATTTTGTACATATTGCAAAGTAGTATATGCACTCAATTGACATATTCTGGGGTATGAAAGGTTTAAAATGATCATGATGTGAATTATGTATTATTATGTCTTGAATTTTGGTTTGAATGATTACAAGTAGTAAATTTGGAATTAGTTGTTACTATTAGAAAATTGATGAATTAAAATGTATATTTAGATTAGGAAAAATGACAAGTGGTAAGACAAATTAGGGTGACTAAGCCTATGAAATAAGTGACAAATCGCATAGATAAATGAGTGACATTTGACTTGGGTAATTGATTGAAAAATGGAAGCAATGATTGAGTGACAAATGGACTAGTAACTAGGTGACATTTGGTAGCTTATGGAGGGGATAAGTGGCTTATATGCTTAGGGACATATGTCAATGTAACATGTTGGCATCAAGCATCTAGGGAGTTATGCTTCTAAAGGAGTAGTTTTAGCTTTGTTCATTCTTCTTTTCTTTTCATCTCTCACCACCCAAACTTGCTCCTATCTCCCATTCCTGTATTTTGCTTGAGCTATGCTAAATTACCACACCAAATACATACTTTTGCCCTTCACAAGATAGCTAAAGAACCAGATTATTGTTGTCGTTTATCCTAGTTAAAAACCATCCAATTTCTACCTTAAATTTGGGATGATTTTGCATGCATGGAGGGCTAGGTTGACTTGATGAATTGAGGTGGAATTGGAAGCCAAATAAGTAAGTAAAGTTTTGTTCTTTATGGCATGTTATAATAGAAAGATTATGATGATTGAATTGGGATAGATTGTATATGATGTTTATGTTGAAGATGTGCTAGAAAGTAGAGAACAAATGGGTACTTTACTATTCTATTTTTGTGTGTACAAAAACAGTAGTTTATGGGTTGTTGTATGGATTATTTAAGTTGGGATTTGAAGTAAAATTGATGATGAATCCATGCTAAAGATAGGTGTTATTAAGGTGTTTTCAAATCTGTAAAATTAGAGTTGTAGGTGTGATTGTAAAAAAATAACTATTAATGACATAAGTGAGTATAATTTTGTAAGCCCGAGTGTAACCAATATGGAACTTAAATTAACATAAATTGAAGTAACATTAAGGGACATGAAATTTGAAAATTTTTAGGTGTTAGTCATGTCTCTAAGCTTGTAAAATTCATGAAGTATTGAAGGTAGTAAAGTTACATATGTTAGTGATGTTAATGAAAAATTCTAGAATTTTATTTTCAGCCATGTACATGTTAAACTAGCTGAGAAATTTCACTCTAAAGTGGTATATTTAGACTTTATTAAGGCTAAGAATGAGCCTAGATTGTTGCTTGATTAATTGGTTAAGAGCTTGATAAGTTTATGTAGTTAACTGATTTCATAATCTAAAGAATAGAGTGTTTTGATGTGGTTGAGTTCAAATTTGGAAATTAGGAGTTGTTAAAGGAATAAATGAGTTCTTTTAATGCAAACATGATCTTAAGGACATGAGTAATGTGTATAAGGTATGGATGAATGACCACTGAAGAAAATGGCGAATTTATGAATGAGAATTAGGTAAATGTATGAATATATATTGCTGGAAAAAGTTTGGTGAATATATAGGTCTAGCTTGCTGAAATTCCAGATTTAAAGTAACAATTGTATGTGTATTATAAGAGGCTTTTGATCATAAAAATGTTCAAGGACAAGTGTAAAGTATGGTTGATGAATTTGGAGTAAATCAAGCTAACTTAAAGTACAAACCTGATTGTAAAATGGTAGTATACAAAATATGATGTTTGAATGGTCAAGATTCATAAATAGTTACATACCCAGAAAGGTCAATTGAGCATGCATTAAACATGACACATATATATGTGCATCATTGAATATTCATATGATTGATCAACTTAGTAATGTGTGAACTATATATATGTATTGCATAACTAAAGAAGAATAAATTGATCGTCAATATCCAGATATTGTCGGGTCATCAAGGTAATAGTTTATTTGGAGCATACTGTGAGTTAACCTAGATGTTTTCTCACTATGACTGAATTGTTTTTGATTAACTTTTAAATACTAAACTTTTGTTAATATAATTGTGATAATTCCAGACATTAATGCTCCTAGGAGTTTTATATTAGGGGTTGTATTGGAAGTGCTTTCTAATTGTATATGAATATGGAAAATATGTACTTAACTTAATGTTGAATGCTAGACTTAAATCTGATGAATGTGATAAATAACTGTGCACATTGAATGGAAGTTATTGATAGCATATTATGTGAATTGATGCATTACATCAAATTTTTATGCATGATCAGATAAATGAGTTATGACTGTAGTGACTAGTGTGAAAAAGAGCTTAAAGCTTAGGAATGTGCATAAAGAGCCATAGGCTTAGTTATTAATGAGCCTGGTATCTATAATGGTTACAGGATAAAAAATAAAATGGGCTCAGTATCTAAAACGAATATAGGATAGTAAATGGGCACTCGGTCACATCAAAGTAAAAATGAAAGAGGATTCATATGTGTGTTTACATTTATATATATATATATATTTCTACATGCATCATATGAATAATTGCAAAGAATTACTAAATTGGGTTGATATAGTGACATGTAATGTTTTTGTACATGTTGATGATATGAATGATTGGATTATTCTGAAATGATTATGTGAAATGTTTGTAGTTCATGATGTATTGTTGAGATATGATATATATTGTGATTTGGTATTTAATAGTGAATAATGTGATATATCTGCTGAATTGGGAAATACACTTGTGAATTTGGTTCATACTTGTGATATTTGTGTTCTGACTTAAGTGAGCACATCGATGATGGTTCACTCACTGAGTTTGCAAACTTATCAAAATTGCAACTTTGATTTTCAAGTACAAGGGAGACCTAGCTTCCAAGGTGATATAATAGAAGTCTAGTACTGTCAATTTTGGAAACAAGAATGGCTTAAAGGTCTAATAAGCTGATACTTGCGGAGTTTATATATAATACTTTTGTTTAACTTCTCTTTTTATGTTAAACTTTTTGTATAGAACTTTAAACTCCCAAATGTTACGTTATATGTAAACATGGATTATAAAATATAATGACAATGTAAGTAAGTTTCATTTTGTGAATGAAATGAGGAGTTTTGATATTTCGGAATACTTATGTTCTGTATGATGCCATAATAAGTTGATGTGATTACTCTAACATGCCATTTTCATAAGGTATGTTCTTGAATGTCTTGTGGATATTTGGGTATATGCTCTATGGTAGTGGTGTGTTACATTTTTGGTATCAGAGAATGGTTTGGCATCCTCAGGGACATATAAGAACATTTAGACATGATATATAGTGAGAGACTCATATATTGATCATCCTTATTGATTATTGTAGGACATTTGCTATAGCAGATCGAGTCACAAAGTCAGCTGACCTTAAGTCTATAGGAGTCAATAGAGAGTCTCTAGTACCTCAATTTGAACAAATGTCTTCGAGAATTCCTGAGAAGACAGAGAGGAGGTACGTTAAACTTAGGAAGCAAGGGGCTGTAGACTTCTATAGAAGTACAGACCCTACGAAGGTAGAAGGTTGGTTGGAAAGAACAAAGCAGGTGTTTGGTCAGATGGACTGCAAGTCTGACGAGAGGTTTGACTATACAGTCTCGCTACTACAAGGTCCAACTTATCAGTAGTGGAACATTATTCCTGATAGTTCTAATAGACTGACATGAGAAGAATTCCTAAGGGTTTTTAAGGAGAACTATATGCCAAAGATCTACCTAGATAGGAAGATAAAGAAGTTTCGAGATCTGAAAAAGGGAAGTCTTGATATAACTGAGTATAAGGTACAATTTAATGGGTTAATGGGGTATGCTTCTACTTTGATTCTGACTGAGGAAGATAAGTGTAGGAAATTTAAGGATGGACTAATTTGAGTAGCTTGATTAAACTACGAGATGACTCAATCCAAATTGAATAACTATTAAAAGATGGACAAGGAGAGTATAGGAAGGAATACATAATGAAGAGACATAGTGAGTCCCAAGTTGATTCTAGTCAGAGATTTAGTAAATGCCAGAATAGATCACTCCTATCACAGACTAGATCTAGACAGTCGAGGTTTAGACCAAGAGGTGGTTTTGTACAAGTTGGTAGAGGTAGAGGCCAAGTATCAGGAGGATAAACACAACAGATGCCTAGTTATGAGCACTTTGGAAAGAAACATGGTGCGCAGTGTTGGAAGATATCTGGAGCTTGCTTTCATTATGGATCTTTTGAGCATCAAATTAGAGACTATCCCATGACTTTAGGACTATATCCTGGAGTGAGAGGGGGATCAGTGATTGAGACGACTGTCCAATAAAGTAGAGCTAGTAGAGTAGGACAAAGAGGTAGAGGTAGAGGTAGAACAAGTTCAGTAGGTCCTAATGTCAGGACTGAGTTACGAAGTAACTAGCGATAGTCTCAAGCTAAAATCTTTGCTATCACCAGACAGTAGGCACGAAACTCCCCAAATGTTATTGTAGGTGTGTTACATGTCTTTCAATTTAAGTCATTTGCATTGTTAGATCCAAGATCCACACGTTCGTTCATCACATCACATCTAGCATCTAAAGTGCATTGTGAGACAGAGATGTTGAAATTTGGCCTAAAGGTGAGTACTCTAGTAGGTAGTACTACAGTAATTGGGGAAGTCTATAAAGAGTGGATTATTCAAATTGATCAGGCAAAGTTGGAAGCTAATTTGATAGTATTACAGTTAAAGGAGATAGATCTCATTTTGGGTATGGACTGGCTTACTGCACATAAAGCTGTTATGAACTTTTACACAAAGGAAGTCATCCTTAAGTCTCCTAATCAACTAAGAGTGATATTTCGAGGTGTTAGTCAAGTAGTTCCAGCTAGGTTGATTTCCTCAATGAGTGCTCTCAGAATGATTCGAAGTGGATGTGAGGCTTACTTAGCCTATGTGACTGATACCTGGAATGAACAGAAAATTCAGAATATTCCAGTTGTTAGGAATTTTCTAGATGTGTTCCTTACTGAATTACCATGTTTACCCCCAAATAGGGAGACAGAGTTCACTATTGATTTCGTTACCGGTATTTTCGTTGTATCTATTCCTCCGTATAGAATGGCACTTGTGGAACATAAGGAATTAAGACCCAGTTGCAGGAGTTGTTGGATAAGGGTTTTATCAAACCTAGTGTGTCACCTTAGGGAGCTCTAGTTTTGTTTGTGAAAAAAAAAGATGGGACTTTAAGATTGTGTATTGATTATAGGCAATTGAATCGGGAGACAGTGAAGAACAATTATCCTTTACCAAGGATAGATGATTTACTTGATCAGTTATAGGGAGCTCACATGATTACTAAATTGGATTTAAGATCAGGGTACTATCAGTTGAAGATAGCAGAAGCTGATGTGCCAAAAAGTGCATTCAGGACCAGATATGGGCACTTTGAGTTTTTGGTGATGCCTTTAAGGTTAATAAATGCTCCGACAGCTTTTATGACATTGATGAATAAAGTGTTCCACCCTTACTTAAATCATTTTGTGATTGTATTCATAGATGATATTTTGGTGCATTTAAAGAGTAGAAAGAAATATTCTGAGCATTTGAGGTTAGTCCTATAGATAATGAGGGAAAAACAATTATATCTAAAGTTCAGTAAGTATGAATTTTGGCTTGATCAAGTGGTATTCTTAGGTCATATGGTACTGGACAGGGCATACAGGTAGACTCAAAGAAAGTTGAGGTATTGATGAAGTGGGAAGCCCTGAGAGATGTGTCTGAGATTCAGAGTTTTCTTAGATTAGCAAGTTATTACAGAAGGTTTATCGAGGGGTTTTCTTTGATCTTAACCCCTTTGACAAAGCTTCTAAGGAAGAATGTACCATTCAGATGGGTTGATGAATGCCAAAAGAGTTTGAGGATTTAAAACACTGATTAACTACAACACCGGTGTTAGCTATTCCATCTAGATCTAGAGGATATGCAGTATATAGTGATGCTTCACACCAGGGGTTAGGATGTGTTTTGATGCAGTATGACAGACTGATTGCATATGCATCGAGACAGTTAAGGTCTTATGAGTTCAACTATTCAGTTCATGATTTAAAACTTGCTGCAGTGGTAGGTTACACGAAGATTGAACTTAGAGGGATTTCTAATATTTATGAAACTTCTATATTCTCTTAGCTAGAAGGACTAAATTCATTCTCTTAAATGATATAATAACTACCTACTTTATGCTTTTGGCATGCAAATATCATCTCATTTGGTCTTTAAATTTCTAGCTTACTTCTCTTTATCATTCTATAATAATTTCTTAAGGATTCTTTTAGTTGATTTTGTTAAGATAGTGAGGAGAAAGAGATAAGAGCTTTAGGCTTTAAGTACTTATATGATTAGTTTCAATCTCCTAAGAAAATGTAAATGTTTTTTATTTTAGAACCTAATATTTTTACGGATGAACATCAAATAAAGGTTAGGAATCTTTGAATAAAATTTTTGCAATGTTTAAAGGTATGCCAAGGTTCTTTAGAGGGGTTGTTAGAGCTTAGCTTCCATCTGATGTACCATTTTATTTATGATGTTCCTAAAAAGATATAAAGGCTACTCTTATTGTAGTTAATAAAAAATCCTGATAAGTTGTTAAAGACTTGTAGTGAGTTGATAGAAAGCTTAATGAAATCTGCATTGACATTGAAAAACTATAGTATGTCATCTAAAAACGAAATATTAAACAACTTGAGATTTTTTTAATTGAAAATGTTAACTTAAATTTCTTTCTAAATCAAGGTTATTGGTAATTGGTTTGGTTAGAGCTTCAATGTATAGGTTGAAAAGGTAGGGAGGAGAAAATCCCTTTTCCTTAATCCCTTAACTTCTTTGATTAATTAAGTGACATCATAATTTACCAAAATGCTAAAATATGTTGTTATAACAAATTGTTCAGTCAACTGGAAAAGTTAAGATGGAATGTCAAATGCATCTATAGTTTAAGAAAGGAATCTACAATTGATAAAATTAAAATATTTATAGAAGTTTATTACTAAGTAACTTTTAGTGCTTACCTTTCTAACATAATTCTTTAAACTTTCTTTAGAAATTAAGAATTTATGACCTATATATTCCATTAAATGATTGCTCTTTAACTTGGACTGATAATTGTTTTTAGAATCTTTATGAGGCCTAAAGCTAGAATCTTAAAAATGATCCTATATATTACATTTTAGCATGAAATTAACTTAAAATCCTATAGTGTTGTAGGAATATGAATTTTTGGAACAAAAAAATGTAGGCTTTGTTGAGCTCCTTGAGTAGTTTACCCGTGGTGAAGAATTCCAAGATAATAAAGGCTAATGAGTTCCCTATTATTCTTTATGAGTCCTAAAAAACGGAATCCATTTAGTCCATCTTATCTAGGAGCTTTATTAACATCTAGGATAAAAATTATTTTCTTTATATCTTGTGAACGATATGTTTTCTTTCAATACAAGCCAAGGAGTGGAGATTGATGAAAGAATAAAGTACCATGATCTAGTTGGTTTTTATTTTAGACTTTAGTTGACCTAATAAAATAGGCTTTTTAGTCATGTTCTAAGTTATAATATAAACTAAGCAGAAGTAGAGGAGCCTATAAAATCCTTCTTCTTAGTTTTCTTTCTAGGCTTCTTAATGATGGTGGTTACAAAACCATCATCATTGTTATTTGTATTGGGATTTCCTTGTCTATTGCTAGAGCAAGCATAATTGAACTGTAAAAGGTAGCATCCATCTTAGTTAGATTCTTAATATCATCATTATTAAATAAGTTTTTCTTATATGCTCCTATTATGACTTAAAACATTTACAACTCATAATCTAATTATACTCACACATTTGAAAAGCTTATATGTAAGTCTCCATTCTTTTAATTTCTAATGTATGGTAGCTTTTATTAATAGCTTAAGAGAACATATGCTTCTTTTACGGTTTTTTTCTTCATCTAACTTCATTATTTTCTTTATTTCTAGAAACTCCTCGATTTCAATCTCAATGCATGTTCTAGCATATCATATTCTCCTTAGGGCTATTATTTTTTACAAAAGATAAATTGTTGTAACTAATAAGCTAGCTAAATATTATCTCAGAATTTAAGTGGAATGTTATGATAGCTAACCTAAATGGGTAAAAGTTTTATTTTTAGCCTTTCTAACTTTATTCATTGGTTCCATATGTTTAGAAACATAGATTTACCATTAATATTCTATGATCTAGACTCTAGTATCTTTAGAACTTTGGATTTATTATTAAAATTAAAGAGAAAAAGATCCTCTTTATAAAAGAATGTAATTTCCAAACCCATTTTCTTCTAATTTACATATGCTCATATTTGACTAAAAACTACTCGCTTATAAACAACGAACCCTACTAGAGTGCCAGGCTATTTAAAGGATCTAACTTTAAGAAATTATAGTAGAGGAGATACTATAGAATACCTCTCACATAACTAAAGGGGGAGGTACCTTAGCTTCTTAACGGGTGATCCTCACTAACTACTTGATAGTAAGATATCTTGGAACCTAAAACAAAGGGAGGTGCAATAATTTAAGAACCATGAGAGGAAACAATATAAGCAAGGAAGGATGCTCGAAGAGTTAAAGCATAATAGATAGGACCTGAGCTTAAAGGTTTAAATACATTAGCAACAAAACTTTAAAAAGGCTTTACAAGGGGTAAGAGTGGAGGAAAGGAAGTAAGATAAAAAGAGAGCTCCAAATAGAAGTTAATATAAGAAATACCAAGGGCTAATGAAAAGAACAAACCATCACCAAAAGAAGAATGATAGATGTAGATTGCATCATGTTTTTGTGGGTAGCTTAGTTTGTATTTAGTTGTTAATTTGATTGTTTAGTGTTTGTTTAGGTTAGAATTATATTAATTATTTTATATATGAATTTTTGTTAGTTTGTTTTAGGGTGCATGATGTAATTTGTGTGAATGTGTCAACGGCTAGGACTTAACGAAATCAGTTTAACTTTGAACATAGTCTTTTAGGTTGTGAAGATTTATTAGCTTGTGAAATTAGTGATCTAGGTTACTTTGGCTAAATATGCAAGTTAATTAGGATACGATGTTAGTTAATTCACCCTAGGAATTTGTCACATTCATTTATAATCTTAGGCCAATTAAATAAGTAGCATCATTAGTACCTTTTCATGAAAATTACTAGCTAAAGAAATGAGGTAGGTAATAATTAAAAAATAAAAAACGTTTAAATTGTAATCAACAAACTATTTCTATTGGCTTTTGGGTTATGAATAGAGCTAGTAGCCAACTGAGAATTTGATGTGGCTTAGTAAACGAATTGAAACACATCACAAATGTGTGCCTTCACGTCAAAAGGCTATAATGACATTTGAACCAAGCGCTTAATAAAAATATGACCTAATGAGTAATCAAATCGACGTTCATCACAAATATTTTCTTTTGCGTAAAAAGGCTAAGTTTATGTTTTTGTTACACAAGTCTACCTATCTTTGTGAAAAGCTTGAATTTTCATGAAAACTTAGTTAGGGATAGTTACATTTTTTATTGCCCAAATGAAGATCAATGTTTGTATGCAAGTGGTAGGGGTGAATAAACTTAACATTAAAGTTTGAATTAGTTGTATATTTAGTATAAGGTACTTAGATGCAAATTTTGCATGTTAATAAGTTAGAATAACTTGAGGGATAGTGTTTAAAATCAAAATTGTTTTGTAAAGTTTGATGTCATCACCTCATTCTTGTACTTGTGTGTATATTGCGTTTTACTTTTTTTGTTTTTTCTTGAGGAGAAGCAAAGCTTTAAGTGTGGGGATGTTGATAATTATAGATTGCATCATGTTTTTGTGGGTAGTTTAGTTTGCATTCAGTTGTTAATTTGATTGTTTAGTGCATGTTTAGGTTAGAATTGTGTTAGTTAGTAGATATTTATAATTTAAATGTTTTACGAGTCAGAGCATGCTTTTGAGCTTCAATTTTACATAATTGAGGTGCCTTGATGAGTTTGCTAGTGCTTTAGGGTAGAAAGTAGAAAATGGAGAAGATTTGCAGAAGACCTGGGAGCTAACCCAGTTGATAGAAGCAAGTGCAAAGAGCCACGATTGTGGCATAATCTACCATGTTAGTGACAGAAAGCTAAAATCCCAGGCACAATCGTGCCACTAAAGGCCACGATCATGGCCTATGCGCAGACAGATGTGGGGATGTTTCCAGTTTTAAGATTTTGAGGGATTTTTCAGACCTTTCGAACCCAAAAAAGACCTTAAGGTTGCCCTAATTAGAAAATCCTATAAAAGGCATTATGATGAAACCCTAAAGGAAGCCTTCATTTTGCTACATTTGAAAAACCTTTAAGAAAAAGGAGAGAAGAGGAAGAAAAGAATAGAGAGGACTGGGCTGCTACATCTGCTACATTTCCCGAACCATCTCGTTATGTTTTAAATGAAATCTTCATTTCATCCTATTAATTTTTTGAATGTATATGTTGAATGCTATGATGAAGATGGGTTTGGATTGGATCATGTTTTAAACTGTTTAGGGATTTTAAATTAATTCAATGTTAATCTAGTTATCATTTGTGTTGACTAATTAGGTGTTATGATTAATTGCAATTCTTGTGTGTTTCGGTAATAAATTGAGAGGGTTAATTGAATTAAAAATGATTGGGGTAGATTAATGAGATTTAAGTGACTCAATCGATCATATGATTAATCAAATCAGTAATTCATATGGAGAGAAATGTCGTGTGAGAACCTGGTTGTTCATTAGAACACTTCAGAACTAAATAGGTTATGAGTTGATCATTAATTGAGATATTACATTTTTAGTTACTCGACTTAATATTGGAGTTATGTAAATATAATGCCCTAGAAAGCAAGTGTATTTACTTATAACTTAATTTTCTTCCACTTACTTTTTGTAATGAAAATATTTATTATTAATAAAACAAAAGAGCTTGGTTTATATGTATGAGCATAATTAAACTAGTTATACGGTACCAAGAAGACAGATAGTAATAGATCTTTCTTTTCCTTCAGTAAATAAATGGACGGAATACTCCACGCACGGCCAAGCCGTCAAGCTCAAAATGGATGATGATCTGCAGGCTGCTATAAGTAGCGCGTCGTGTACTAGCTATAAGGTACCAAGATTTTTTTTGTAAGTAATATATATATATATAGCGATGTATGGGAAACATGTATATTATTAGAATCTAAATTAATTGATTCACAGTTGAATAATCAAGTTGGTCGATTGATTATGGTTTAGACTATAATGTTACGATTTATCTCAATGTAAATAAAGGAGTTTACTTTAAGGGAATGATAAGTTTGACATCATGATAGTAGTTGACTATTGATAATGGCACTATTAAATGAATCTTGAATCACGTGTGTTTTAATGAATAAAGTAGGGCATTACTTTAATCTTAAAACATACATTTTAGCATTTGCTTATTATGGAACACAATCTTAATGAGTGGTGAACTCATAAGTGTTTCATTATAATTTTTGATATGATCGGAATGGATTTTTATAGAGCATTAATCCAGTGTCTGCATGTTGGAATTATTAATTGAAAAATGTATTAGGGAATATTCACTCAAATAAAGAGTTTATAATGATATCATCACTTCTGGATGTTTTATGGAAATTGTGATTAAGATGGCGCTAGGAATTTGATGCACTAGCTACCCATCAAGTCTTAACACCAAGATGAGATCTTGTATGTTAATCACCATATAGAGTAAAACGGGAGATCTAGAAGGAAAAACCAATATAAGGGCAAAACGGCAATTTTACCCTTTATTGTGCGGATGACTATAATAAGGTTCATAATAGGGTTTGTAATTGGACATCTTATTTGAAATATGTGTTCTCATAATATTTAGTAATTC
>JAOQML010140547.1:0-15650 GCA_027568935.1 Erythroxylum urbanii | reverse complement strand
GATAAATTTTTTAAATATATGTAAAGTTTTTATATGTCAAATTAAATTTATGTTTATGTAAATCTAACACACATTAAAGAATATATTAACTAGAATTTTATCTTTCTCAGTCTTGTGTATGTACAATTTTATGATTGTAATTGTAATGTAGAAAGAAATTTTAGAATGAAAAGAAGTTAAATATTGAAGGATCATTTGTTTAACAAAACACACATAAGTACACTTTTATTTCATTCATTTTTTTATGTGTATATACTAAATCTTTGTTTCTATGCAATTAGTTTATTGTTTTTCAGCATGTGGCATTTATGCGAGGCAATTTATGATAAGGTACATTGTCATTAAGATGTCTGGTCAAGTAAGGATTATTGTTTTTTGAGATGGTCAAATTACAAACGGCATTAATGGGGCTGAATATGTGGGTGACTAGGCATGTAAGATTGATTGCCATATGGAATGATCATGCTGAGCATATTGTTAGAGGCTTACGCAATACAGAATTGTGTGTGGGAACTGAAAGTCACAGCCTCTCAAAATACAGAATTTAACTTTCTCACTCTAAACCTTCACAAAGAAACTTATGCTCATAATCACTTGAAGAATTATGTTTAGAGAGAATTGAAGTGTTTTAGGTGTGTTCTTCCACCTTCTGAAGTGCTCTATTTATAGAGTTTTGAGGCTTCTGACCGTTGGCAAAAAATAAAATTTTAGTTGCCTCCAAACGACTTTCTTTCATTCCCGAAGCGTCTTTCCTACAGCACTGAACCGGACTGGTTCAGTTGGATGCGTCTGGTTTAGCAGAATTGGCTCCTAGAAAAACAATGCAACTGGCGGCATCCGGTTCATCCAGACGCGACTGGATTACCCAACCGGATGTGTCTGGTTCACCTTATTCCAGCAAATGTCATAACGCTGTCGTTTTTTATTGCTGTGAATTCCAAACTTCCAAACCTGCATTTTAATAAATTCTGGAACATGTAAACATATGAAAAACACTAACACTTTCTAAACATTAATTGACTTGCCTCTGATTATTTGTTAACCATCAAAGCATACAATTCGCATGTTTGACTTGCGAATTACGTAAGGATAGCCACAATTCGCAAGTCTGACTTGCAAATTGTGCTTTCTAGACCCAACTCGCATAATTCGCAAGTCCGACAATTGTAAGTTCTCTTAATTCGAAAACTGGACTTTTGAATATTCATAGTTCACATTTTGGTCTTGCGAATTTTGTACCCACTCATAGTATTGAACCCATTTTTGGAATTATTTTGACATTGAACCCATATTTGAAATTTCAAAAAATTTATATTAAGAAAGATATGTACGTTATTGCATGTGATTCTCTTTACCATATTTAGTTGATGTAGTAGGTTTCTTTCATATGTAGATAACCATATATTTGCCTTAGATTAAGGAGAAGATAACTACTGTAATTGTATATAATATCGATAACATTCTGATGATGAATACAATTCATTCAACTAAAATTGTCTTCTACTGTTTTACATGGTATCAGAGCACCGATCCTGGTGCTCTGAATAAACCTTCTCATTATCACTATTCTGCTACCATTCAACTATGTCGAACGAAACTATAACTTCCAAATCTGCTGCTATGGATCCATCACATCCATATTACGTGCATCATTCAGACCAACCAGGCCATATGCTCGTACCGACCAAACTGAACAGATCCAATTATCAATCTTGGAGAAAAGCAACGATGCACGCTCTTATTGCAAAGAAAATGCTTGGATTCATTGACAGCACACTTGAGATGTCATCACCAGACGATGAACCTGCCGAGTTTGAACTGTGGAATCAATGAAATAGTATGATTCTTTCATGGTTGACACATTCGATCGAGCCAGACATCGCAACAGGTGTTGTACACGCCAACACTGCACAGCAGGTTTGGGAAGATCTTCGAGATCAGTTTTCACAAAAGAATGCCCCAGCCATCTTCCAAATTCAGAAGTCCATAGCAACCATCACGCAAGGTACGATGTCTGTAACCTCTTATTTCATCAAGATTAAAAGTCTTTGGGACGAATTAGAAATATACCGCACGCCCATGACTTGTAATCGGACCAAAGAACACCAAAATGAAAGAGAAGAAGATAAGTTAATGCAGTTTCTTATGGGGCTCAATGAGTCTTATAAAATCGTTAGATCTAATATACTAATGATGTCTCCTCTGCCTAATGTTCACCAAGCATATCCTATAATAGTCCAAGAGGAAACCCAACAACATATGGTTTCGGGTCCTGTTGAAAATTTTTCCATTGCAGCGGTAGTGCAGAATCGTCCATCAAACTGGAAAACTTCCAAAGGCAAGGTATGTGAACATTGTAACAGACCTGGCCATACCATTGACGAATGCCGCACTCTCAAATTTCATTGTAAGTTCTGTGATAAAAGAGGACACA
Organism: Erythroxylum urbanii; assembly: GCA_027568935.1. Lineage (NCBI taxonomy): Eukaryota > Viridiplantae > Streptophyta > Magnoliopsida > Malpighiales > Erythroxylaceae > Erythroxylum > Erythroxylum urbanii. Next base: position 13,216 of record JAOQML010140547.1, on the reverse strand, counting down.
CCGAAGATAGGTGTCGACTCAAAAATGGCACTCAAAATGCCAAGCCATCGTCATCCGGTTGGACTCACAATAGTGGACAATCCAATCTTCCTACAGCAAACCTCACAGAGGTATCTCGAGTATCCGGGATAGACAGTTCTTCCTTTACACAGGGCTTTACTCCTGAACAACTCCAACAGTTGGCATAGGCTCTCTCTCTGCTCTCAATCAAAACCAGTCGACTGCTAATACTAACAATGGTGATGTGTTTGCTAATGCTGCAGGTCTGCTCTCTTAACCCAATGTTTTCTCTAGTTCAACTGTCGCCAAACCTTGGATTTTAGATAGCGGTGCTACTGATCACATCACCTATGATTCTTCCCTTTTATCTCAAACTCAACAATCCTATATACCACTTGTTAACCTACCCACTGGTGCAACCGTAAATAGTACACACACAGGCACTGTCTCATTTAACCCTAATCTCACTTGAGACAATGTTTTGTGTGTACCATCCTTTAATCTAAATCTTATGTCTGCCAGTAAATTGACTAATGCTCTCAATTGTTGTGTTATCCTTTTTCCCAACTTTTGCATCTTGCAGGACTTGGCTACGGGGGGGATGATTGGCTCGGGTAAACAACATGGTGGTCTCTACTACATGTCCCCATCAGCTCCATCATCCACTGCGCTCCAAGTTTCCCAATCACCCCACTTATGGCATTTAAGACTCGGGCATCCATCTCCAACCCGATTCAAAACTCTTTTTCCATTACTTCATATTTATAAAAATGATCACCTTCATAATCATTGTAATATCTGTCCAATGGCAAAGCAAACAAGATTACCATTTCCTACAAGTTCTATATCAACACATTTTCCTTTCGATCTCTTACACTGCGATGTTTGGGGACCTCATAAAGTTCCTACACACTCAGGAGCTAGATTCTTTCTAAGCATTGTGGATGATTACACTCGTTGTACTTGGATTTTTCTCATGCGCAATAAATCCGAAACTCCACATCTATTGGAACGCTTCATTGATTTCGTTCAAACTCAGTTTCACATAATAGTCAAGGAATTACGTGCCGATAACGATACCGAGTTCTCACCTTTAACTAGTTTTCTTCACACCCGTGGGATTGAATTTCAGCACACATGTGTGTGTACTCCGCAACAAAACGGAGTGGTCGAACGAAAACATCGTCACATCTTAAATGTTGCACGTTCACTTCTCTTCCAATCACACGTTCCTCTTACTTTCTGGGGTGACTGTGTGCTCACTGCGGTTTATATTATCAATCGCCTTCCCTCACCTCTACTGTCAAATAAAACACCTTTTGAAGCCCTCTATCACTGACCTCCATCACTTGATCGTCTTCGAGTTTTCGGTTGTGAATGTTATGCCACCATCATACAACCAAAACAAAAGTTTGAACCCCGTGCTACACGTTGTATCTTTGTCGGCTACCCGCATGGACAGAAGGGTTATAAGCTTTATGATCTTGCTTCTGAACTCTTCTCTGTCAGCCGCGACATCGTCTTTTATGAAGATATTTTTCCCTTTGCTTCACCACCTTCTGTAACCTCTCCCAACACTTCCTTACTGCCAAATCTTGCCCTTGATATTCCCTCTTCACCCCCAACCTCTTCCGACTTCAACCATTCCGATAATCCTGTACCTCACGCAAACTCACCTTCTGCCATGCAGCCTGACACTTCTGACTCGGCCTCACACCTGCCTTCTCCTCCTTCTCATTCCTCTCCCACACACGCTGAACCTCTTGCTCCAGCTCCTTCTCCTCTACGTCGCTCCACTCATGACAAACATCCTCCCTCCTGGCACAACAACTACATCATGCCTCGAGCCAATCATTCAACCGGTGGTCCAGTTTCTCGCAATCACACCAGGTATCCTCTTTCCTCTTACATTTCTCTTTCCCGTTTCTCACCTTCACATTGTCATTTCTTAGCTAGTATCTCAGCCAATACAGAACCTAGCTCTTATGATCAGGCCGCGTCTCATCCACATTGGCAATAGGCCATGGCTGCGGAACTAGAGGTATTGGAACGGAACAACACTTGGTCTCTTGTTCCTCTTCCTCCGGGACACAAACCAATTGGCTGCCGATGGGTTTATAAAATTAAATACAGATCCGATGGCAGCATTGAGCGCTATAAAGTTTATTTGGTCGCCAAAGGTTATACTCAGGTGGAAGGCATAGACTACAAAGAGACCTTCTCCTATTGCAAAACTTACAACTCTTCGTTGTCTCCTCTTTATTGCTGCTGCCAGGAATTGGTTCACTCATCAACTCGATGTTCAGAATGTCTTTCTTCATGGCGATTTACATGAGGTTGTTTATATGTCGCCACCTCCTGGCCTTCATCGACAGGGGGAGAATACCGTGTGTCAGCTTCACAAATCCCTTTACGGGTTAAAACAGGCATCCCGTAACTGGTTCTCCACACTTTTAGTCGTCCTTCAGAAAGCCGGCTATGTCCAGTCCTGAGCAGATTATTCCCTCTTTACTAAGGTGCAAGGTACTTCACTCACTGCCATCCTTATTTATGTTGATGATATTTTGCTGACCGGTAATGATCTTCAATAAATCGAGCGACTCAAACAATATCTGCTCAAACACTTTCATATCAAAGATTTAGGTGACTTGAAACATTTTTTGGGCATTGAATTTTCTCGTTCCAAAAGTGGAATCTTTATGTCCCAAAGAAAATATGCTCTAGACATTCTACAAGATTCAGGGCTCATGGGTGCAAAGCCAGAAAAATTCCCGATGGAACAAAATCTGAAGTTATCCCTCACAGATGGAGAAAAATTGCATGATGCCACTAAATATCGAAGATTGGTTGGCAGATTAATTTATCTTACTGTCACAAGGCCAGATATAGTGTACTCCATTAGAGTGTTAAGTAAATTTATGCATGAACCCTGTAAATCCCACTGGAACACGGCAATGCGCGTTCTTAGATACATCAAAGGAACCCCTGGGCAAGGACTATTATTATCATCTGAGAATAATTTGAAATTAAGGGCCTTCTGTGATTCGGATTGGGGCAGCTGTCGGTTGACCAGACGATCAGTGTCTGGATACTGCATTTTTCTTGGACCTTCACTCATATCTTGGAAATAAAAAAAACAAACCAATGTTTCGCGATCATCAGCAGAAGCAGAATATCGAGCTATGGCAAACACATGCTTGGAGTTAACATGGTTACGATACATTCTGCAAGATTTGAAAGTATCACAAGGAGATCCTGCATCTTTATATTGTGACAACCAGGCAGCATTGCACAAAGCAGCAAATCCAGTTTTTCACGAACGCACGAAGCATATAGAGATTGACTGTCACATTGTTCGGGACAAATTGCAAGCCGGGATGATAAAACCATCTTATGTTGCAACGCGGCTGCAATGGGCGGACATTTTCACCAAGCCACTGGGAAGGGATCAATTTGAGTCTCTACGAAGCAAGTTGGGAGTTTTTGATCCACACTCTCCAACTTGAGGCGGAGTATTAGGAAAGATATGTACGTTATTGTATGTGATTCTCTTTACCATATTTAGTTGATGTAGTAGGTTTCTTTCATATGTAGATAACCATATATTTGCCTTAGATTAAGGAGAAGATAACTACTGTAATTGTATATAATACCGGTAACATTTTGATGATGAATACAATTCATTCAGCTAAAATTGTCTTCTACTGTTTTACAATTTAAAACTCATAAATAAAAAAATTCCAAAAAAATATGTTAATTTGATTTTATTTTTATTTTATTTGATATTATTGATAATAAAATGTTATCTCTATGGTTTCAAAATATAAAAGCTCATCGAAAATAATAATAATTTTTCTTGAAAATTATATATATATATATAATTAGCACATAAGGTTTAATGATTAATTAATTATTTATAATATATTTTGATTTTTCAAATAATATGTAATTTTGACCTACACATAACAACAATATAACTTCTATTAGAGATAAACATTTTTCTATCCAACTTTGAGGTGAAAGATACAAGTCTCCACATTATACGCATATTTAATATTGTATACTATACTCTAAACAGATACAGTATCTGCAGTGACAAGAACCCTGTCCCAATAAATAATCAGGTTAAGGTGGCAAGTATTGTTCAAATCAATATCCAAATCCATCTCAAATCCAATTATTTTATATTTAAATTCATCCGATTAGAATTGGATTGGTCAGGTACAGGTACCCAAAAATACTTGTCTCATATTTTATGTGATTTTATTTTTATATTTTCAAAAATAGACAATTTAATTTCTTCATCAGATGGAGTTAATTTTACTATTAATTAACAATAAAAAATAAAAAAATACTCAAAACATTACAACGTATTCCCTAAGTTATTAAATATTTGTGATTTGGTGTTCATAGGCAAAATGATCCCTTTTTATATTTTAATACGTTGATTTTATTAAAATTCTTTTCCCGTACCTGTATCTTTGTTTTTATTAAATGTTATAAATACATGATAGAAGATAAAGAACGAATGGGTGCCGTGCCGGTTAAGGAGAGAAGATAATAGGACAAATCTAGAGTTGTAAATAACCCAAACTACTCACGACCTGTTCTAAACTCAGCTCAATAAAAGTTGGACTTAGCTTGGTTGGTTTTGTAAACTATTCAAACTCAAGTATGATAATAAAACTTATTTAATAAATGATCTGAGCATGAACATGAACACTTCAAAACTTGGCTCGTTAGGCTCAGCAAGATTCATGGAATATAAATTAATCAAACTGCTCGCGAGAATTGACTTGTCTCAATTTATTTTATAAATAAGCTGAGATCGAATGTACGTAACAGTAAAATTCGTTTAAAAAATAAATTGAATATGAGCATTTCAAAATTAAGCTCCATTCGGTTTGATTGATTATACTCCTAAAAAAGTCAGATACAATGAGGAAAAATCCTACATGCTTATCTGTATGAGATCATAGGACGGCACTTGGTGACAAAGATCATTAAAAAAGACTTCGTATCAATGCAAAATGTATTTTACTAGCTCAAAAAAATTGATCAATGCAAAATGTTTTTATGACCCAAGTCAATTTTAAGTCCATAAACTCATCAATAATGAGTGAATTTGTAAATATTTATATAACTAAAGTCTATAATTATTACTAATCATTATCGGCCACCAAAATTAACCGCCGCCAATCGCTAGCTGGTATCACCTATTGCTAGTGACCATCATAGTATATACAATCTTCTATTATTTTTAACTATAAATTAAAATTAAAATTGAAATTGCAAATCAAAAAACATAATAAAAGTAAAGATAATTTTTTCAACATTGAAAATATTTTCTAGTGATATATAAAACACTAGGAAATGATAATTTTCCTTGAAAATTATTTTTCATAGAAAATATTTGTTTTGCGCCAAATAAATGGGCTCCCCTGAACATGATAAATAATATTGAATTAATTTATATTATATTAATTATAAAATGAATGACTAAAATTAAGTTTTGTTAGTATATATTAGATATATTAAAACCGTTAAGTTTTAATTTTAACATAGACAAATTATTCGTGTTAAATTTTTTTTAACAGCAAATCAATTATTTTATTAACCAGAAAAAAATCTAATATCCTTGAGATTGATGAATATTAGATGAAAAAAATGGTAATGAGAAACATCAATTACAGACAAAATAGACCACAAATTCTTGAGCTAAGAGCCCAGCCCAGCAATTATTCACGTTTGCTTGAAGGGATATGTTGTCTAATTTGTAGGTATTTTCCTATTTATTATTATATATACTAAAGGAAGGAAGGAGTTGAATTGAATCACTTGCCTACAAAACTTCCTTTTCATTAATAACTTTGACAGAAAATCTACAGACCCAGAAGGCTAAAGCAGAGGAACAGAAACAACATCGGAGGATGAGACAAAACAGGAGGTCTTAAGATTATTATTTTTCAGGTTTATTTTCTAGAATGGAAAGGGCAGAGTGTAAAATTTTTTTATTGGTATTGGTAAGACCTTGATCCTTGCAAGTCTTTCATTTTCTATTTGATTTGCTGTTGGGTCCTTTATTTGGCTGATCTCTGTGGTTTTGAGAATATTTTCTGTTTCAAAACTCTAATTTCTTTTCCAAAGTTATTTGGGTAATGCTCTTATTATTATCTTTTAGGCTTATTTCTGTAATGAAAATGAAAGAGTTCAAATTTTGGTTTCAAGTTTTGTTTACGGCTCTCCTAAGTACTTTTGGTTAATCCTTTGTTTCTTTTTTTTATTTATATTTTAAATCTTTATATTGCTGTTGAAAATTGATAATGCCAACAATGAAGGTTTGTTTATATTGCTGGATGTTGTTAAGGTGTGCCAGGTGTATTGATGAGGAATTCGGGTTGGATACAGTTTTGAAGGGTGAGCAAGTGGAGTAGAATTGTAGCATTACCAGTGAATTAGTTCCTTTTTTTTGGTCACTTTCAGGTAATGTTGTGTTTTTTATTTTCTCTATTCTTAATTTATGTAGTAACTAAACTGTTTCTATTAATTTTCTCTCTTTTTGTTTCTAGATGATTTATGCTTGGGATTTTGTGAATTATTGACAATAATTTTTTTAGGTTTTGGTTTTTTGGGCTGTGCTTAGTTTGTGTTTGATTCAATGGAAAATGCTAACCAACAGTTTAGTAGAAGAGTATCTTGATTTTTGTCTATTATTATTATTGTTGTTGTTGAAAATTGATTTTTTATCTTGATTTCGGTCTCTTAGAAAATTGATGAAAGGTGTTGCTTATAGAAATGCTCAATTAAGAATTTTATGTTCAATTAATTGGAAAGTGATCAGATTCCTTATTTCTTTCGGTTGTATTAAGCTTTATGTTTTGTACTAGAAGAACAATTATAATCAAGGAAAGTATTACTGAATGGGAGATAATCAGATATTTACGTTTCTAACATTGATCAACAAGTAGACAATGTCTCTTTTTTAAAATATTTTTTAATTATGAGGTTTCTTTATGTTTTCATGATAGTATGATTAATGTTTAAAAGATTGATTTTACTAATAACTAAGCATCTTTTTTATTTTACTAATTTAAATTTTGATTTCCATATTTGTTAGATCTATTTTGTTCATTCTATTTTTCATGAATATCTTTTGTTTGAATCATTCTAATTTTTCTTTCTGTTTGCATGAAAAGAACAAAAAAGAAAGAGCACATGTTGTACAGCAGGTGACATTCTATTTTCTTTTCATCTTTGCTTTTGTGTTTGTCTTTGAAATTTCTAAGCTTTTCTGTTTTGCTAATTGATTTTTGTTAATTCTATTAATTATGTTATAGTCAAGGTTTTGGCCTCTTTTTTTGTTCCTCAATGACAAATATTAGTTACCTACATAAATGGAACATAGAAACTTTGTGGATGTAAAATTTGATTCCAACGTTGTACAATGTGTAGCCTTGGCTCTACTCAGAGCACTCATCAATCATATAGCTGTAAACCTTTCTTTTTATTCCTTTTCTATACAGTGTCTCAATCAATTTGGTTTGTCAATGTTCGCAATGAATTTCATTGAATCATATGAGTGTATGTCGATGAATTGAGTTAAATGGTGGTTCATAGAGATGCAAGGAATCAAGATGTTTGATTAGTAATGAATTATCTTTTGTTTGACTTGCATTTCTATGGTTATTATTTATGTTCATGTTTTATTTTATTTCTTTTGTTTATTTATTTTTCTTCTTAGATGGAAAGAAAAAAGAGAAATAGAACTATAGTTCTCTAATCATGTTAGGTAGCGAGCGTTTCTCTTCTCTATTCTCTTTGCTTTTCTGGTTTTTTGCCTTTGTTAATTTTTTTAATTTTTTTATGAAAAAAGAAAATGCAGCAGTAGTTCTCCGTTCAGAGCTATGCCTTCAGAGTTTCGCTTTTCCTTTTACTAAAGTTTCCAATCAGGTTAGGGAACATTTCTATTCCCTGTACTTTTTTTGTTTTCTATTTTTTTGGTTAATTTGAACATGTTGCTGTTGCTTGTCTCCTCCATTGTAGAAAATCTAATAACTTAGCCAGGCTCTGATACCAGTTTATTAAAAAAAATGGCGCACAGCGGAAAATAATAATAATCAAAATAAATCAATCCACAAGAACACCCGATTTTAACGTAAAAAACCTCCTCAATGTAAGGAGTAAAAATCACGAGCACGAGCTAGAAAAACTTCCACTATAAAAATAATGGTTAATACACAAACTCCTTTTTAGCTTAAACTCGAGGTATTATCATCAACAGACCCAATAAAAATAATAAAGAGACTAAATACAATGAGCAAATAAACTAACCAACGGAGAATACTTCTGTCGATCAGGCCATTCACCTTGTAGAAATTGTCGTCAGGAACACACTTCAAAATTTCGTCTTGATCGGACGATAATCAACCATCGATCAAGAAATGTAGGGATTGAGATACACTGAATCAAAACCCGCAGTAACTATGCTCCCGAAAGTGACATATGGGAAAATATCAAATTACTATGTAGTGAGCCCCACTCACAATTATTACTTAACAACTCTCTGTTTCTTTTCTTTTTGCTTGCCCACGTTTTGTTTCTCTGCCCACTCATACAATTTTATAGGCAGAGTTTACGCGTCTTTCAAAAGAAGCGACGCTTCACACTTATTTTTTACAGACAAATCTCTTTTTTATATTATATTTGGTCTGGGCTCACTTATGCGTGACCTAACCAACAAATCTCCCCCTCACACACAAGTGGGGAAATTAGTCATTCCTGCAATACCTCTGCAGGTATTAAGCTTCTCCGTAGGTAAAGCTTTTGTCATCATGTCAGAGCCGTTGTCATTGGTGTGTACCTTTTTAAGCTTAAATAGCTTCATTTCAAGTGTACCTCGTATTTAGTGATACCACACATCGATGTGCTTCGACCTGGAGTGAAACGTTAATTCTTACTGAGATGGATCGCGCTTTGACTGTCACAAAATAAAATATATTTTTCTTGCTCAAGACTCAACTCCTGTAAGAATTTCTTCATCTACAAGAGTTCTTTGCTACCTTCACAGATTGCAATATATTCAACTTCCGTGGAAGATAACACAACACATTTTTGCAATTTAGATTGTCAAGACACACCTCCCCCTGCAAAAGTTATTAAGTATCCTGAAGTAGACTTCCTCAAATCAATATCACTAGTCATATTTGCATCTGTATATCATTCCAATAAAAGTTTACTATTACCAAAACATAAATCGAGCTTGGAAGTACCTGTAAGTTGTCTGAGAATCCACTTCACTGCAGACCAGTGCTCTTAACCAGAATTTGAGAGAAACCGACTTGCTATACCAACAACATGAACAATATCAGGCCTAGTGCAAATCATGGCGTACATCAAGCTTCCAATGCAGATGGATAAGGCATTATCTTCATTTTCTCTTTTTCCTTCTCACTTGAAGGACACTATCGACTGCTTAATTTGAAGTGACTTGCAAGTGGAGAACTAACAGGTTTTTCCTTGCTCATGTTGAACCTATCAAGAACTTTTTCAATATAGCTTTCTTGCGATAACCACAACTTAGCATTCTTCCTATCTCGATAGATTCTCATATCGAGAATTTGGTTAGTCGGTCCCAAATTCTTCATTGTAAAAGATTTATTGAGCTACGATTTTAACTTGCTGATCTTACCCTTGTCATGACCAACAATCAACATATCATCCACATATAACAGGAGAATAATGAAATCATCATCAGAAAATTTCTGAATAAAAACACAATGATCAGAAGTGGTCTTTGCATATCCATGATCTGTCATGAAGGATTCAAATTTCTTGAACCATTGCCTCGAAGCTTGTTTGAGGTTGTACAAGCTTTTCTTGAATCCACATACTAGATGCTTTTTACCTTTCACCTTGAATCCCTCTAGCTGCTCCATATAAAATTCCTCCTCTAAATCACCATGGAGGAAAGCATTTTTTACATCAAACTATTCAATCTCAAGGTTTAGGCTAGCTGCTAGACCCAAGACAGTTATGATGGAAGACATCTTTACTACAAGTGAGAAGATTTCTTCAAAATCAACACCCTTCTTCTGACTAAAATCTTTCACAACTAATCTTGCCTTGAACCTTAGTTGTGAGCTATTACTTTCATGCTTGATTCTGAACACCCACTTGTTCTTCAAAGGCTTCTTGCCTTTAAGAAGCTTCACCAAATCATAAGTATGATTTTCATGTACGGAATTCATCTCTTTCTACATGGCCTTCAACCATTTGTCTTTGTGTTTGTCAATTAAGACTTCTTGATAACCCTCTAGTTCTCCCCCTTCAGTTAGTATGGTCCACTTGTTGGATGGATACTTGTTGGTTGGTTTTGACATTCTGTCAGTTCTTCGAGGTAGAATAAGGGTAGGTCAAGCTGGAGTTGGTTGCACATTGGGTTCATCAACAACAACTCTAAGCGTTTCAGCATGAATGGGTTCAACAACTTCTTCATCTTTTTCACCACCACCACCACCATCATCATCAGTCCGATCTGAAGCTGATGGTTTTGAACTCAAATCAATAGGCTTCTCGATTTGAGGAGACTTTGACTTTTCTTCTTTGTCAAAGTCTTCAATGGCTTGGTCTTCAAACAATACCACATCTCTGCTTTTGATAATCTTCTTGTCAACAGGATCCCATAATCTGTAGCCAAACTGATCTCCTCCATAGCCCATGAAGATGCACTGCTTCGATTTGACATTAAGTTTTGACCTCTTATCTTTTGGGATGTGAACAAAAACCCTGCAGCCAAATACTTTTAAGTGATCATAAGAAATATCTTTCCCTTTCCATACCCTATCTGGTACATCTTGATTGAGAGGGACTGAAGGAGAAAGATTAATCAAGGTTGCTGTTGTCAACAAAGCTTCATCCTAAAAATATTTAGGAAGTTTAGCATGAGAGAGCATGCATCTGATTCTCTCCACAATGGTTGTGTTCATTCTCTCAGCAACACCATTATGTTGAGGCTTTTTAGGAACTGATTTGTACAACCTGATGCCATGTTCCTTGTAATATGCTGCAAAAGGACCCCTGTATTCACCTCCATTATCTACACGAACACACTTCAATTCTCTACCGTTTTCTCTATCAACAGCAGTATGAAACTGTTTGAATGATGTCAGCACTTGATCCTTTAACTTCAAGGGATAAACTCATAATTTCCTGGAGTGATCATCTATAAAAGTAACAAAATACAAACAACCACCAAGAGTTCTATCTTTCATGGTACACACATCAGTATTAATCAAATCAGCAACATTTGGACTCTTATGTGAGGGTGAACTCTTAAAAGAAATCCTATGTTGATTGCCAAATAAACAATGACTGCATGGTTTTAGTGCAGTACCTTTTAAAGGAATCAGATTCTTTTTAGTGAGAACACCTAGTCCTTTCTTGCTAAGATGCCCAAGCCACCTGTGCCACAACTTTATAGAAGCATCTTCAACTGCATTCACATCACTCTTGCATAGCTTGACATTGGTAAAATAAAGAGCACCCTGCTTCTTTCCTTTAGCAATTATCAAATTACCCTTGGTGAGTTTCCATGTGCCATTACTGAAGGAGCTCTGGTATCCTTCATCATTAAGGACACCCGTAGAGATCAAGTTGAGATGCATGTCAGGTACATGTCTTAGTTTGTTCAGCCATAATTTACTGCCAGTGCTTGATTCCAAGCACACCTATCCCATGCCTACAACTCTGGTCGTTGCTTCATTACCCATGTGAACAATGCCATAATCACCACTAGTGTAAGTAGAGAAAAACTCATGCCTAGAGGTGACATGGAATGAAGCTCCAAAATCCACAATCCAAGTGGAGTCTTGACATGCCAGATTTACACTGTTGTCACAGTATGAGATCACAACATCACTATCAGTGGCGACTAAAGTTGTTTATTGCTTCTTGTCTTCAGTTCTTTCTTCCGATTGCTCCCATTTCAACTTGCTTCAGTTCCTCCTAATGTGCCCTAGCTTGCCACTAAGTTGGGAAATTTTGAATTTGCTTCTTCCTTGCTTTTCTATAACTAAGGCCTCCGAATGTGAAGTGAAGACTTGCTCCTTTCTTCTGCTTTCTTCATTGAACAAGCTATCCTTAACAAGATTTATGGATAGCCAGTGGCGGAGCCACATGGCAACAAGCCCCCGCTGGCGCGGGGGCTTGTCCTGGCCATGAGTCTCCACCACTGGGCATCAGTGGCATTTGGACCAACAAGTCCGATGGGAGGAAGCACAAAACTGTCGGTTTCGAGAATAACTTCGCCGTTATTAACTGCTTTTGTTGTTTTGCTCTTGTTTTAGTCACAAGGTTACAACAAAATTTGTATTTTCTTAGGTGGAAAAAGTTTAGTTATCCTGATTGAAGACACTTGAAAATGTCCATGAGTTAATTCTTAGTTGCTCCCCTTAAAGAATAGGAATTGCTGAAAATTTGATTCATCTTTTCTTTAACATTTTGTTTTTGTGTTTCTTGTCAGTGTTTCCCCCCTTTGTCATTCTTGTCTACTTTCGTCTTTCTACTTTGCTATTGGTTGGTCTCAAAAGACTTTCTTTATAAAGATTCATTCTTAAGACAGATGATCACAACTTAAATCACCAAAAACCTGTAAAAAGGACCATTTCTATTTTTAGATATCATGAACTGGTGTTGGATATCCTCTCAAGCGTCATCGTCTCCTGTTTGCCAAAAAAGATTCAGTCTTGAGCAATTGCTGTGGTCCGTGCATGAGGCAAAACCATTCAATAACATTACAGGATCTTGATCCATTTATGGAATGATTCTTAAACTGTTACTATTCCTTGTTGAATTAACAACTCAGTTAACCAACAGACCTCGTTTTCTTAATTAATGGCATCACTCGAGACTGGAGATATTGAATTAATGATCTAAATCATGTCTCCAATGTATTTCTATGTGTGTTTGACCTTATCCAAGAGAATATTTTGGGGCTTTAGGTCACGGTAGATAAGTGGAGCTGATTGTTGTCCCGACCATGAGTGTTTTTGGAGCTTTATTTGATGTATTTATATTATATATTAGTTGCATGCTTCGAGTCTGAAAATGTCGCTTTTCTGCTTTTTGTTCAATGCCATACCTACTCTGCAATTTTTATATCCAACTGCAAGCACTTGATTAAGAAAAGGCTTCGTACCATGAACTGTAAACAATAACT
>JAOQML010140535.1:0-15657 GCA_027568935.1 Erythroxylum urbanii | reverse complement strand
CCGAGGTACGCGAGGCCCTAGAGGCCGAGGTACCAACGAGTGAGGGACGCGTGGCCCAAGTCCACGGTTCCAAGGGATGCGGGGCCCAAGTCCTCGGTCCCTACATAGCGGCTAAGCCAATGAGCTATTTTGCCCACCGAATATGCCTAGTAACCATGCCAAAGGGTTGTTTTGCCCACCGAAGGTGGCTACCGATGATGTCAACAGGTTGTTTTATGTAGTAAAGGAGACTAACGTGTTGTTTTGCCTACCAATTATGCCTAGCGATATATCAATAGGTTGTTTTGCCTACCAATTATGCCTAGCGATATATCAATAGGTTGTTTTGCCCACCGATGGTATCTAGTGACTGTGCCAACAGACTATTTTCCCACCGAAGGTGTGCCAACGGGCTGTTTTCCCACTGAAGGTGGCTAGTGACCATGCCAAAGGGTTGTTTTGCCCATTGAAGTTGCATAATAGACTGTTTTTCCTACCAAAGGTGGCTAGCCACCGTACCAACTGGCCGTTTTGCTCATCGAAGGTGCCTAGTGACCATGCCAACAGGTTGTTTTGCCCACCGAGGGTGCCTAATGACTGTGCCAATAGACTCTCTTATCCACTGAAGATGCCCAACTGGCTGTTTTTCCTATAAAAAGTGTCTAGCGAATGTGCCAACAGGTTGATTTGCCTACTGATGATGCCTAGCAACCATGCCAACGGATTGTTTTACCCACGGAAAGTTTGCCAAAGGGCTGCTTTTCCCATTGAAGGTGCCTAGTGACTGTGTCATCAGACTGCTTTGTCCATCGAAGGTGCGCCAATGCATTGTTTTTCCATCGAATGTGCTTAGCGACTGTGCCAATGTACTGTTTTGCCCACTAAAGGTGTGCCAACGGGCAATTTTTCCCACTGAAGGTGCCTAGTGACAGTGTTAACGGGCTGTTTTACCCACCGAAGGTGCCCAACAGGCTATTTTTTACACCGAAGGTGCCTAGCCATCATGCCAACTGGTTATTTTGCCCACCGAAGGTGCCTAACAATGATGCCAACAGGTTGTTTTGCCCACCAAGGGTGCCCAACTAGCTGTTTTTCTTACCAAAGTTGCCTAGCCACTGTACCAACAAGCTATTTTACCCACCGAAGATGCTTAGTGACAATGTCAACGGGCTATTTTGCCCACCCAAGGTGCCTAGCGACCATGCCAATGAGCTATTTTGCCCGCTGAGGGTGTTTAGAGACCATGCCAACAAGTAGTTTTGCCAACCGAGTGTGCCTAGCAACTATGCCAATAGGGTGTTTTACCCACCAAAGGTGCCTAAAGACCATGCCAATAGGTTGTTTTGCCCATTGAGGGCACCGAGTGACCATGCCTACTAGCTGTTTTTCCCACCAAAGGTGCCTAGTAACCGTGTCAACGAGATGTTTTGCCTACCGTAGATGCTCAATGGGTTGTTTTGCCACCCGAAGGTGCCTAGCGACTATGTTAACGAGTTGTTTTGCCCACTGATGGTGCTTGGTGATCGTGCAAATGTAATGTTTTGGCCATTGAAGGTGCCTAATGAACGTGCCAATGGGCTATTTTACCTATCGAAGGTGCCCAATGGGTTGTTTTGCCAGCTGAAGATGTTCGATTGGCTATTTTTCCCATCAAAGGTGCCTAGCCACTGTGCCAACGGGTTGTTTTTCTCGTCGAAGGTGCCTAGACACCATGCAATTAAGTTGTTTTACCCACCGAGGATGCCTAGCAACCGTGCCAACAGGTTCTTTTGCCCACCGAAGGTGCCCAACTGGTTGTTTTTCCAACAAAAGGTGCCTAGCAATTGTGTCAACGGGCTGTTTTGCTATCAAAGGTGCCCAACTTGCTGTTTTTCCCACCAAAGGTGTCTAGCACCCGTGCCAACAGGCTGCTTTGCCCACTGAAGGTGCCCAATGAGTTGTTTTATCTAACAAATGTACCTAAAGACCATACTAATGGGTTGTTTTGACCATCGAGGGTGCGTAGCGACCGTGCCAATGAGAGGTGGGCAACTTACTATTTTGCTCACTCGAGGTGCCTAATTGGCTAGTTTTCCCAACAAAGGTGCATGGAAACTGTGCCAACGGGCCGTTTTCCCCACCAGAGGTGCCTAGCGACCTTCCTAACATGTTATTTTACCCACCGTAGGTGCCCAATAGGCTATTTTTCCTACTGAATGTTCCTAGTGACTATGCGAATGGGCTATTTTTCTCACCCAAGTTGCCTAGCGACCATATTAACGGGCCATTTTGCCTACCTAAGGTGCCTAGTCATTGTGCCAACGGGTTGTTTTGCCCACTGAAGGTGCTTAGAAACCATGTAAACGGGTTGTTTTGCCCACCGAGGGTGCCTAGCAATCGTGCCAACAGGTTGTTTTTCCCACCAAAGGTGCCTAACTGGCTATTTTTCCCATCAAAGGTGCCTAGTGATAGTGTCAACGGGCTGTTTTGCCACTAAAGGTTCCCAATGGGTTGTTTTGCCCATCAAAGGTGCTTGGAGACCATGCCAACGGGTTATTTTGCCCACCGAGGGTGCCTAGCGACTGTGCCAACGTGAGGTGGGCAAGTAGCTTTTTTTCCCACCAAAAGTGCCTAGCGAGCATGTCAATGAGTTGTTTTGTCCATCAAAGGTTCCCAATGGGTTGTTTTCCCACCGAAGGTGCCTAGAGACCATGTTAATGGATTGTTTTGCCAACCGAGGTTACTTAGCGACTGTGCCAGCAGGAGGTGGGCAACTAGCTGTTTTGCCCACCGAAAGTTCCCAACTGGCTTTTTTTCCCACAAAAGGTGCCTAACGACTGGGTTAACAGGCTATTTTGGCCACTAAAGGTGCCCAATTGGTTGTTTTGCGCATCCAAGGTGCCCAGCGACCATGCCAATAGGTTATTTTGCCTACCGATGGTGCTTAGTGACATGCCAACGAGTTATTTTGCCCACTGAAAATGCGTCAACTGGCTATTTTACCCATCGAAGGTGAACAATGGGCTATTTTCCCTATTAAAGGTGCCCAACGGGCTGTTCTTACCACCTAAGGTGCCTAGCCATTATGCCAACGGGTTGTTTTGCACATCAAAGGTGCCTAGAGACCATGCCAAAGGTTGTTTGCCCACCGAGCGTGCCTAACAACCTTGTCAACATGTTATTTTGCCTGTTGAAGGTCCCAAACTAGTTTTTTTTCCATCCAAAGGTGCCTAGCGACTGTGTCAACGGGCTGTTTTGCCACCGAAGGTGCCCAATGGGTTGTTCTGCCCACTGAAGGTGCCTAGAGACCATACCAACATGTTGTTTTGTCCACCGAGGGTGCCTAGCGACTATGCCAACAGTAGTTCAGAAAATAGCTTTTTTTCCACCAAAGGTGCCTAGTGACCATATCAACGGGCTGTTTTGCCCATCCATGGTGTCCAATGGGTTGTTTTGCCCACCAAAGGTGCCTAAAGACCATGCCAACGGGTTGTTTTGCACATCGAGGTTACCTAGCAACCTTTCCAATTGGAGGTTAGCAACTGACTGTTTGCTCACTGAAAGTGCCCAACTGGTTGTTTTTCCCACCAAAGGTGCCTAACGACCATGTCAACCAGTTGTTTTGCTCACTAAATGTGTCCACTTGGCTATTTTTCCCACCGAAGGCACCTAGCGACCATGCCAACGGGCTGTTTTACCCATCAAAGGAGCATAATGGGCTGTTTTACCCACTGAAGGTGCCCAATGCGTTGTTCTTACCACCTAAAGTGCCTAGCCATTGTGCCAATGGGTTGTTTTGCCCATTGAAGGTGCTTAAAGACCATGCCAACGGGTTGTTTTGCCCACTAAGGGTGCCTAGTAACCCTGTCAGCTAGTTTTTTGCCCACAGAAGTTGCCCAACTGGCTATTTTTCCCACCAAAGGTGCCTAGCGACCGTGTCAATAGGCTGTTTTGCCACTGAAGGTTCCCAATGGCTTGTTTTGCCCACCAAAGGTGCCTAGAGACCATGCCAACAGGTTGTTTTACCTACCAAGGATACCTGGGGACTATGCCAATAGTAGGTGGGCAAGTAGCTTTTTTTTCCCACCAAAGGTGCCTAGCGACCATGTCAATGGGCTGTTTTGCCCATTGAAGGTGCCCAATGGGTTGTTTTGCCCACCGAAGGTGCCTAGAGACCATGCCAAAAGGTTATTTTGCCCACCGAGGTTGCCTAGTGACTGTGCCAACGGGAGGTAGGTAACTGGCTGTTTTGCCTACCGAAAGTGCCCAACTGGCTGTTTTTCCTACCGAAGGTGCCTAGCGATCGTGTCAATAGGCTATTTTGCCCACTAAAGGTGCCCAATGGGTTGTTTTGCCAACCGAAGGTGCCTAGCAACCATGTCAATGGGTTGTTTTTCCCACCGATGGTGCTTAGTGACATGCCAACAGGTTGTTTTGCCCACTGAAAGTGCGTCAATCGGTTATTTTTCCCACTGAAGGTGCGTAGTGACCGTGCCAATAGGCTGTTTTACCCATCGAAGGTGGAAAATGGGCTGTTTTACCCACTGAAGGTGCCCAACAGGTTGTTCTTCCCACCTAAATTGCCTAGTCACTGTGCCAACGGATTGTTTTGCCCATCGAAGGTGCCTAGAGCCCATGCCAATAGGTTGTTTTACCCACCGAGGGTGCCCAGCAACAGTGCCAATGGGTTGTTTTGCCTATTAAAGGCACCCAACTGGCTGTTTTTCCCACCAAAGGTGCCTAGCGAACGTGCCAATGGGCTGTTTTGCCTACTAAAGGTGCCCAATGGGCTGTTTTGCCCACCAAAGGTGCCTAAATTCTATGCCAAAGAGTTGTTTTGCCTACTAAGGGTGCCAAGCGACCATGCCAATGAGAGGTGGGAAACTTGCTGTTTTGCCCAGTCAAGGTGCCCAATTGGCTATTTTTCCAACCAAATGTGCCTAGCAATCATGCCAAAGGGCCGTTTTGAGCACCAGAGGTGCCTAGTGACCTTTCCAATGTGCTGGTTTACCAACAGAAGGTGCCCAACAGGCTGCTTTTCCCACTGAAGATTCCTAGCGACTGGGCGAATGGGCTGTTTTGTCCACCACAAGTGCCTAGTGTCTAGGCTAATGGGTAGTTTTGCCCACTGAGGGTGCCTGGCAACCGTATCAATGGACTTTTTTGCCCATTGAAGGCACCAAACTGGCTATTTTCCCACAAAAAGTGCCTAACAACTGTGCCAATATGCTGTTTAATCCACCGAAGGTGCATAACTGGCTATTATCCCGCCAAAATTTAGCCACTGTGCAAACAAGTTGTTTTGCCCACCACAGGTATGCTAACAGTCTATTTTTCCTATCAAAGGTGCCTACCAACTGTGCCAACGGGCTATTTAGCACACTGGGGGTGCCTA
Organism: Erythroxylum urbanii; assembly: GCA_027568935.1. Taxonomy (NCBI): domain Eukaryota; kingdom Viridiplantae; phylum Streptophyta; class Magnoliopsida; order Malpighiales; family Erythroxylaceae; genus Erythroxylum; species Erythroxylum urbanii. The sequence goes on along the minus strand of JAOQML010140535.1, from coordinate 10,304 downwards.
GCGACCATTCCAAAGGGTTGTTTTTCCCACTAAAGTCACCAAGCGACCATCTCATCAAACTGCTTTGTCCATCGAAGGTGAGCCAATGCATTATTTTTCCACCGAATGTGTCTAGCGATCGTGCCAATGTACTGTTTTGCTCACTAAAGGTTTGACAACGGGTAATTTTTCCCACTGAAGGTACCTAGTGACCGTGCCAATGGGCTGTTTTACCCACCAAAGGTGCCCAACAAGCTGTTTTTCCCACGAAAGGTGCCTAGCGACTGTGCCAACTGGTTTTTTTGCCCGACGAAGGTGCCTAATGACGATGCCAACTGGTTGTTTTGCCCACCAAGGGTGCCCAATGGGCTGCTTTTCTCACAAAAATTACCTAGCCACCGCACCAACGGGCTGTTTTACTCACCGAAGGTGCCTAGTGACAATGTCAACAGGCTGTTTTACCCACCCAAGGTGCCTAGCGACCATGCCAATGAGCTGTTTTGCCAACGGGCACTTTTGCCCATCAAGGGTACCTAGCGACCATGCTGATAAGGTGTTTTGCCCACCGAAGGTGCCTAAAGACCATGCCAATGGGTTGTTTTGCCCATTAAGGGAACCTAATGATCGTGAGAACAGGAGGTGGGCAACTTGCTATTTTGCCCACCGAAGGTGCCCAACTGGCTGTTTTTTCCACCAAAGGTGCCTAGCGACCATGCCAACGGGCTATTTTGCCCACTAAACATGCTCGATGGGTTGTTTTGCCCACCAAAGGTGCTAAAGACAATGTGAAGGGTTGTTTTGCCCACCGAGGGTGCCTAGCGACCGTGCCAATGGGAGGTGGACAACTTGTTGTTTTGCTCACTCAAGGTGCTCAATTGGCTATTTTTCTTACCAAAAGTGTCTAGAGATCGTGCCAAAGGGGTTTTGTGCACCAAAGGTGCCTAGCAACCTTGCCAACGGGTTATTTTACCCACTGAAGTTGCCCTATAGGCTGTTTTTCCCACTGAAGGTTCCTAGCGACTGTGCAAATGGGCTATTTTGCCCACCCAAGGTGCCTGGCGACCATGTTAATGGACTATTTTGCCCACTGAGGATACCTAGCGTCTAGGCCAACGAATAGTTTTGCCCACTGAGGGTGCTTAGCAACTATATCAATGGACTATTTTTCCCCCTGAACGCACCCAACTAGCCATTTTCCCACCAAAAGTGCCTAACAACTGTGCCAACGGGCTGTTTTATCCACCGGAGGTGCACAACTAGCTATTTTTGCACCAAAATTGCCTAGCCACTGTGTGAACAGACTGTTTTGCCTATAAAAGGTGTGAGAACGAGCTATTTTTCCCACCAAAGGTGCCTAGCGACTGTGCTAATGGGCTGTTTAGTGCACCGAGGGTGCCTACTCACCATGCCAAAAGGCTGTTTTGCCCAGCAAAGTTGCCTAGCGACTGTGCCCATTAGGCTATTTTGCCCACCGAAGGTGCCTAGTGACAATGCCAATGGGTTGATTTGACCACTGACAGTGCCTAGTTCCTATGCCAACGGACTGTTTTTCCACCGAATGTGCCTAGCGATAATGCCAACGAACTGTTTTACCCACCGAAAGTTTACCAAAGGGCTGTTTTTCTCAACAAAGGTGCCTAGCGATCGTTTCAAAGGAATGCTTTGCCAACCTAATGTGTGCTAATGGGCTGTTTTTCCCACTGAAGGTCCCTAGCGACTGTTCCAAAGAGCTATTTTGCCCACCGAAGCTACCCAACTGGTTATTTTTCACACCGAAGGTGCCTAGCCACTATGCCAACGGGTTATTTTGTCCATTGAATGTGCCTAGAGACAATGCCAATGGGTTTTTTTGCCCACCAAAGGTGCCTAGTGACCGTACCAATGGGAGGTGGGAAACTTGGTGTTTTGCACATAGAAGGTGTCCAACTGACTGTTTTTCCCACCAAAGGTGCCTTCCAACTGTGCCAAGGGGCTGTTTTGCCCACCGAAGCTAGCCAATGGGTTGTTTTGCCCATTGAAGGTGCCTAGCGACCATGTCATTGGGTTTTTTTCCCCACCGATGGTGCTTAGCGATCGTGCCAATGTACTGTTTTGCTCACTAAAAGTGTACCAACGGGATATTTTTCTCACCAAAGGTGCCTAGCGAGCGTGCCAACTGATTGTTTTACCCACAGAAGGTACCCAAGGTGCCTAGCGATCATATCAATGTACTATTTTGCCCATCGAAGGCACCCAATTGGCTCATTTTCCCACCAAAAGTGCCTAACAACTAGGCCAACGGGCCGTTTTACCCAATGAAGGTGCACAACAGGCTATTTTTCCTACCATAGTTGCCTAGCCATCATACCAACTGGCTGTTTTGCCCATCAAAGGTGTGCCAATGGGCTATTTTTCCCACTAAAGCTACCTAGCGACTGCGCCAACAGGTTATTTTGCCCACCGACGACACTCAATTGGTTATTTTTCCCACCAAAGGTGCCTAGTGAACATGTCAACGAACTATTTTACCCACCAAAGGTGTCTATAGGCCGTGCCAATGAGTTGTTTTGCCCACCCAAGGTGCCTAGCGACCAGGCCAACAAGCTATTTTGCTCACTGGGGCTGCTTAACGACTAAACCAACGAGATGTTCTGTCCACTGAAGGTGCCTAGCAACTGTGACAACGGGCTATTCTACCCACCCAAGGTATTTAGCGGCCAAGCCAATGAGCTATTTTGCCCACTAAGGGTGTCTATCGACCATGCCAAAGGGTTGTTTTACCCACCGAAAGTGCCTACCGATCATGTCAACGGGTTGTTTTACCCACCGAAGGTGCCCAATAGGTTGTTTTGCCCACCAATTGTGCCTAGCGACATGCCAATGGGTTGTTTTGCCCACCGATGGTGCCTAGTGATCATGCCAACAGACTATTTTCCCACAAAAGGTGTGCCAACGGGCTGTTTTCCCACTAAAGGTGTCTAGTGACCATGCCAAAGGGTTGTTTTGCTCACTGAAGGTGCCCAACGGACTATTTTTCCCACTGAAGGTGGCTAGCCACCTTACCAACTAGTTGTTTTGCTCATCGAAGGTGCCTAGTGACCATGCCAACGAGTTGTTTTGCCTACTGAGGGTGCCTAATGACTAAGCTAATGGGCTGTCTTGTCCACTGAAGATGCCCAACTGGCTGTTTTTCCCATAAAAGGTTCCTAGCAAATGTTCCAATGGGCTATTTTGCACGCCAAAAGTGCCTAGCGACCACGCCAACGGGTTGATTTGCCCACTGATGGTGCCTAGCAACCGTGTCAACAGATTGTTTTACCCAGAGGAAGTTTGCCAAAGGGTTGTTTCTCCCACTGAAGGCGCCTAGTGACCATGTCATCAGACTACTTTGCCTACCGAAGGTGCGCCAATGCATTGTTTTCCACCAAATGTGCCTAGTGACCATGTCAATATACTGTTTTGTCTGCTAAAGGTGTGCCAACGAGCAATTTTTGCCACTAAAGGTGCCTAGTGATTGTGCCAATGGGCTATTTTACCCACCAAAGGTGCCCAACAGGCTATTTTTCGAACCAAAGGTGCCTAGCCACTGTGCCAACGGGTTATTTTTTCGAAAAAAGGTGCCTAACAAGGATGCCAATGGGTTGTTTTGCCTACCAAGGGTGCCCAACAGACTGTTTTTCTCAGCAAAGTTGCCTAGCCACCGTACCAATGGGCTATTTTGCCTACCGAAGGTGCCTAGTGACAATGTCAACGGGCTGTTTTGCCCACCCAAAGTGCCTAGCGATCATGCCAATGAGTTGTTTTGCCCACTGAGGGTGCCTAGACACCAGGCCAACAGGTAGTTTTAACCACCGAGGGTGCCTAGCGACCATGACAATAGGGTGTTTTGCCCACTAAAAGTGCCTAGCGACCATTCTAACGGGCTATTTTACCCTCCGAAGTTGCCCAACGGGTAGTTTTTCCCACTGATGGTGCCTAGCGACTATGCCAACAAGGTGTTTTGCCCACCGAAAATGCCTAGAGATCGTACCAATGGGTTATTTTCCCCACGAAAGGTGCCCAACGGCTTGTTTTTCCCACTGATGGTGTCTAGCGACCGTGCCAATGAGCTCTTTTACCCAGCAAAGGTATGCAACGGGCTGTTTTCCCCCCCAAAAGTTCCCAGTGACTGTACCAACTCTTTGTTTTGCCTACCAAAGGGGAGCCAACGGGTTATTCTTCCCACCGAAGATGCCTGGCCACTAAGCCAATGAGTTGTTTTACCCATTGAAGGTGACTAGAGACTGCGCCAATGGGTTGTTTTTCCAACCAAAGGTGTCGAGTGACTGTGCCAATGGGTTGTTTTGCTGCCCGATGGTGCACCAATGTGCTGCTTTTTCCACCAAATGTGCCTAGCCGCCATGCCAACGAGCTATTTTTCCCACCGAAGGTCCCTAGCGACCATGCCAACGTACTATTTTGCCCACCTAATGTGTGACAAGGGCTCATTTTTCCAACTGAAGGTCCCTAGCGATCGTGCTAATGTGATATATTACCCACCCAAGGTGCCCAACGAGCTATTTTCCCACCAAAGGTGTATAGCTACCGTGTCAACGGGCTATTTTGCCCACCGAATGTGCCTAACGACCATGCCAATGGATTGTTTTGCCCACCAAAGGTGCGTAGCGACCGTGCCAATGGGAGTTAGGAAACTATCTATTTTGCCCACGAAAAGTGCCCAACTAGCTATTTTTCCCACCAAAGGTGCCTAGTGACCGTGCCAACAGGCTGTTTTGCCCATCGAAGGTGCCCAATGGGTTGCTTAGCCCACTGAAGGTGCCTAGCGACCATGTCAACAGGTTGTTTTACTCACTGATGGTGTTTAGCAATCGTGCCAATGTACTGTTTTACCCACTAAAGGTGCACCAATCGGCTATTTTTCCTATTGAAGGTGCCTAGCAACCGTATCAATGGGTTGTTTTACCCGTCAAAGATGCCTAATTGGTTGTTTTGCCCACCGAAACTGCCCAACGACCTGTTCTTCCCACCTAAGGTGCCTAGCCATTATGCCAACGGGTTGTTTTGCCTACTGAAGGTGCCTAGAGACCATGCCAATAGGTTACTTTGCCCACTGAGGTTGCCTAATAATGATGCCAACAAGTTATTTTGCCCACCAAAAGTGCTTAGCAACCATACGAATGAGGTGTTTTGCCCATTGAAGGTGCCTAGCGATCGTGCCAACGGGCTATTTTTTCCACTGAAGGTGCCCAACAAGATGTTTTTCCCACTAATGGTGTCTAGCGACCGCGCCAATGCGCTATTTTACCCTCCAAAGGTGCCCAACTGGTTGTTTTTCCACCAAAAGTACCTAGTGACTATACCAACTGGCTGTTTTGCACACCAAAGGGGAGCCAACGGATCATTATTTCCACCGAATGTGCCTATTGAACATGCCGATGGACTGTTTTGCCCACCGAAGGTGTACCAACAGATTGTTTTTCCCATTGAAAGTGTATAGCGACCGTGTCAACTTGCTGTTTTGCCAATCGAACGTTTGTCAACGTGCTATTTTTTCACCAAATGTGCCTAGCGACCATGCCAAAGGAATTTTTTACCCACCACAAGTGTGCCAATGGGCTGTTTTTCGCATCGAAGGTCCCTAATGACTGTGCCAACATACTATTTTATCCGCCCAATTTGTGTCAATGACCTATTTTTCCCACCAAAGATCCCTAGTAATTGTACTAATAGGCTATTTTACCCATCGAAGGTGCCCAACAGGCTATTTTTCCCACCAAAGGTGCCTAGCCACCATGTCAACTGGTTGTTTTGCCCACCGAGGGTCCGTAGCTACTGTGCCAATGGGAGGTAGGCAACTAGCTGTTTTGCCCACTAAAAGTGCCCAACTGGCTGCTTTTCCCACCAAAAGTGCCTAGTGACCATGCCAATGGGCTATTTTGCCCACCGATGGTGCTTAGCGATCGTGCTAATGTACTATTTTGCCCATTGAAGGTGCACCAACCGGCCCTTTTTCCTATCGAAGGTGCCCAGTGACTATGCCAATGGGTTGTTTTACCAATCAAAGGTGCCCAATTGTTTCGCCCACCGAAGGAGCTCAACAAGCTGTTCTTCCCACTTAAGTTACCTAGCCACTGTGCTAATGAGTTGTTTTGCCCACTGAAGGTGCCTAGAGACCATGCCAATAGGTTGTTTTGCCCACGGAGGGTGCCTGGTAACCGTGCCAATAGGTTGTTTTGCCCATTGAAGGTGTCCAACTAGCTGTTTTACCCCCAAAGGTGCCTAGCGATCGTGTCAATGGGATGTTTTGCCTACCGAAGGTGCCCAATGAGCTATTTTTCCCTCTAAAGGTGCGTAAAGACCATGCCAATGGGTAATTTTGCCCACTGAGGGTGCCTAGCGATCGTATCAACATACTATTTTACCCACTGAGGGAACCCAACTAGCTATTTTTCATACCAAAAGTTCCTAACAACTGTGCCAATAGGTTGTTTTACCTATTGAAGGTGCCCAACAGGCTGTTTTTCCCATCAAAGGTACTTAGCCACCATGTCAACTCGTTGTTTTGCCCACAAAGGTATGCCAATAGGCTATTTTCCCCACCAAAGGTGCCCGGAGATTGTGTCAACGAATTGCTTAGCCCACCAAAGATTCCCAACTGGTTGTTTTTCCCACCAAATGTGCCTAGCGAATGTGCCAACGGGCTATTTTTCCCACCAAAGGTGCTTTGCAACCATTTCAACAAGCCGTTTGCACACTAAGGGCACTTAGCGACTATGCCAATGGTTAGTTTTGCCTAACGAGGGTGCCTAGCTATTGTGTAAATAGGATGTCTTGCCCACCGAAGGCACCCAACGGGCTGTTTTGCCCACTACAGGTGCCCAATGGGCAGTTTTGCCCATCAAAGAAGCCAATGACCATGCTAATTGGTTGTTTTCCCCACCGATGATGCCCAGCGACCATATCAATAGGTTGTTCTACCCATTGATGGTGCCTAGCGTCCGTGCCAACGTACTGTTTTACCCACTGAAGGTGCCTAGCAACTGTAACAGCAGGTTGTTTTGTCCACCAAAGGTGCCTAGTGACAATGCCGATGGGTTGTTTTGCCCACAGAAGATGCCCAACTGGCTGTTTTTTTCACTAAAGGCACCTAGTGAAAGTACCAATGGGTTGTTTTACCCAGCAAAGGTGCCTAGAGCTCAAGCCAATGAGTTGTTTTGCATACCCAAGGTGCCTAGCAACCATGCAAACAAGTTGTTTTGCCCACCAAGGGTCTAACGACTTTGCCAACGGGTTGTTTTGCCCAGTAACGGTGCATAGTGACCGTGCCACTAGGATGTTTTTCCCACCTAAGGTACCTAGCGGCCATGCCAATGAGCTGTTTTACCTACAAAGGGTGCCTAGCGACCATGCCCAAGGGTTGTTTTGCCCATCGATGGTGCCTACCAATAATGCCAATCGATTACGCCTAGCAGCCCTGCCAATGGACTGTTTTCTCACCGAAGGTGTGCCAACGAGTTGTTTTTTCCATCGAAGGTGCCTAGTGACCCTGTCAAAGGGTTATTTTGCCCACTGAAGGTGGCCAACGGGCTATTTTTTCCACCGAATGTGCCTAACCACTGTACCAATGGGCTGTATTGCCCACCGAAGCTGCCTGGTGACCATGCCAATAGGTTGTTTTGCCCATAAATGAAGCCTAGTGATTGTAGCAACGGGCTGTTTTGCCCACCAAAGGTGCCCAGCCAGTTATTTTTCCCACAAAACTTGCCTAGCAAATGTTCCAATGTGTTGTTTTGACAACCGAAGGTCCCTAACGACCGTGCCAATAGACTATTTTGCCCACCCATGGTGCCTAGCGACACGCTAATGAGTTGTTTTCCCTAGTGAGGGTGTTTAGATACTGTGCCAATGGGTAGTTTTGCCCACAAAAGGGCTTACCGACCATGCCAATAGGTTATTTTGCAAACCGAAGTGGCCCAGTGACCATGTCAATAGGTTCTTTTACCCACCGAAGATGCCCAACGGGTTGTTTTTCCCACCAAAGGTGCCTAGCGATAATGCGCGCAGGGTGTTTTGCCCACTAAAGGTACCTAGTGACCATACCAATGGGCTATTTTTCCCATTGAAGGTGCCCAATAGGCTGTTTTTCTCACTGATGGTGCCTAGTGACCGTGCCAACTAGTTGTTTTACCCACCTAAGGTGCCCAGCTGGTTATTTTTCCCATCGAAGGTGCTAATGACCTTGACATCTGGCTATTTTCCCAACCGAAGGTGAACTAGTGCATTATTTTTCCCAACGAAGGTCTCTAGCGACTGTGCTAACGGACTATTTTACCCAACGATGGTGCCCAAAGGGTTGTTTTTCCCACCAAAGGTGCCTAGCCACCGTGCCAATGGGTTGTTCTGCCCACTGATGGTGCCTAAAGTCCATGCCAATGGGTTGTTTTGCTCACTGAGGATGTTTAGTGATCGTGCCAATGAAAGGTTGGCAATTAGCTGTTTTGCCCACTGAAAGTGCCCAACTGGCTGTTTTCCACATCAAAGTTGCCTAACAATAGTACTAACAGGCTATTTTAGCCACCGAAGTTGCCCAATAGGGTATTTTTGCCATCGAAGGTTCCTAACGATCGTGTCATCGGGCTATTTTGCCCACCGAAGGTACCCAATGGGCTATTTTTGCCACTGAAGATGCCTAATGACTGTGTCATCGGGTTGTTTTGCCCACCAAATGTGAACCCACACACTGTTTTTCCCACTAAAGGTCCTTATCGACCATGCTAACAGGCTATTTTTCCCACTGATGCTGCCCAACAGGCTGTTTTTCCCACCAAAGATGCCTAGCCACCATACCAATGGGTTGTTTTTCCCACTGAAGGTGCTTGGAGACCATACAAACGAGTTATTTTGCTCAGTTAGGATGCTTAGCGACTGTGTCAAAGGAAGGTTGGCAACTAACTATTTTGCTCACTGAAAGTGCCCAACTGGCTATATTTCACACCAAATTTGCCTAGCGACCACGATAACGGGACATTTTAGCCACTGAAGGTGTCCAACTAGCTGCTTTCCCACCAAATGTGCCTAGCGAACGTGCCAACGGGTTGTTTTTCCCACTAATGGTGCCTTGCGACCATATCAACTGGCAGTTTTACATACCAAAAGTGCCTAGGAACCGTGCCAATTGGTGGCTTTGCTCACTAAAGGTGTCTAGTGATCGTGCCAATAGGTTGTCTTGCCCACCGAAGGCACCCAACGGGCTATTTTGCCCACCAAAGGTGCCCAATGGGCAGTTTTGCCAACTGAAGGTGCTAGGTGACCATGCAACCAACTTGTTTTCCCTACAAATGGTGCCTAACGACCATGCCAATTGGTTGTTTTGCCCATCAATAGTGCCTAGAGACCTAGCCAATGTACTGTTTTGCCCACCGAAGGTGCCCAGCAACTGTGCCAACGGGCTGCTTTGCCCCTCGAAGGCACCTAGTGACAATGCCAACAGCTATTTTGCCTACAAAAGATGCCCAACTTGCTATTTTTTTGACCAGAGGTGCCTAGTGAACGCGCCAACGGGCTTTTTACGTAGCAAAGGTGCCTAGAGGTCATGTCAAAGAGTTGTTTTGGACATCTAAGGTGCCTAATGACCATGTCAACAAGTTGTTTTGCCCACCAGGGCTGCCTAACGACCATGCCAATGGGTTATTTTGCCCAGCAAAGGTGCCTAGTGATTGTTCTAACGGATTGTTTTGACCACCCAAGGTACCTAGCGGCTATGCCAACGAGTTGTTTTCTCCCCCAAGGATGCCTAGCGACCATGCCAAAGGGTTGTTTTGCCTACCGACCGTGCCAACAGGCTGTTTTACCCACTGAAGGTGGCCAACGGGTTGTTTTGCCCACCGATTAGGCCTAGCAACCTACCAAGGGACTATTTTCTCACCGAAGGTGCTCCGGAGAGTTGTTTTTCCCACTAAAGGTGCGTAGCGACCATTCCAAATGGTTGTTTTCCCTCCGGAGTTGCCTAATAGACTATTTTTCCTATCGAAGCTACTTACCCATAATACCAACAGACTGTTTTTCCACCGAAGATGCCCAATGGGTTGTTTTGCCCACCGATGGTGCTTAGCGATCGTGCCAACATATCATTTTTCCCACTGAAGGTGTGCCAACGAGCTCTTTTTCCCACTGAATGTGCCTAACGACCCTGCCAAAGGGTTGTTTTACCCATCGAAAGTGCTCAACAGACTGTTTTTCCCATCGAATGTACCTAGCGACCATGCGAACTGTAACATCCCGGTCCCACCTAACGGGTCGGATCAGGGAAACGGGTCTATGAGAAGACCAATGAGAGAAGTAAGGAC